>PVJH01029799.1:0-25160 GCA_004026705.1 Nesogale talazaci | reverse complement strand
TCTGAAGAGGGCTTATGGATTGGTATCGGACATATGGGCTAATATCAGACTTATGACCTTAGACTGGACTGGGCTGGGCTGTTTTCTCAATGTTCCATTCCTCTTGTTTATAAACCTCTCCCTTATATACATATGAGTGTCTATGGGTTTGTTTCTCTGGTCTTCCCGGACTAACCCACAGACTAACACAGTCACCAATAGTCTGTGTCTGGCGGAGAGGTAAGCAAGCTGGCCGGAGGAAGTCAGAGGCATCGCAACGTCACAGCCAAGTTCTGAGACTCATTCGGTGCCAACACACACACACACACACACACACACACACACACTCCCCCGAGGCTGGAAGCCACGTCACGGCCATCTCACAGGCCGGCAGGTCACCTGGTGGGCGGCTCTCAGAAGCGCTCTCAGGCTCCGGCAGATGTGGAAGAAAGGTCTGGCAAGCTGCTTCTGAAAGCGAATGTTGGGAACCGTGAGGCCCTGAGTGGAATTCAGCTCAACTAGAAAGCAAATGTTTTGACAATGATGAGGGCAGCAAATGTTCCAATGTGCTGGACACGATGAATGGCTTGTGATAAGAGTTGACCGAGCCCCAATAAAATGATTTAAATAATAAAAAAGAGTAGCACCGTGGATGTACCATGAGCTCATCTACCGCTGGGCCAGGGAGGATGGGGTGGCCCAGCATGGGATAGAACAGACTCAGGGCAGCCCAAAAGCAACACTCTCCAGCATGCAGACATCACGTTTCATTTCTGCATGTAGTCATTCGGAGGCTGGCAGGTTGGCATACACCGAAGCAGAATAAACATATCCTTGATCATGGAGGTACTCTGACCCAATGCTACCCGTAGGGTGGAGTCAAATGCCCTGGGGCTCTTGAGGCTCTCAATCTGTATGGACACAGATGGCCTCGTGCTCCCAGAATCGGCAGCCCATGCCTGACCCACGATGCCACCGGGCTCCTGGATGCAGAGAAGAGGGGGGCTTCGATAGTTGTTTGGGCTTCTGCTTTCCATCAAGCTTCCTTCATAGCAGCTGCAACCGTCTTCCATCCCCAACAGCAAGCAGGAAAGGTCTCGGGCACAACTGATGATGGGCCAGGAGACGGTTCAAATGGGCCATGTTCCACCCACCAAGCCAGAGGCCGGGTCCCGGCGGTACCCAGAGGCCTCCTGAAATAGTCTTCTCTAGAGGAATGGAGAGGCCAGTGTGGCGTGATACTGTGAGGTCCGTCTGCAGCAAAGACCACACGGTGGTTATCCAAATTGTGCTGGCCTCTCTCACGCACACAACGGACCGCATGCTGTCCGGCCCTGGGCCGCCTTTATGATCCGTGGGTCGCAGGAGAGCTTGCTGAGGCTGCTTGTTCTCTGAGCTGCCCCAACTAAGAAAAGTCTGGAAGGCTCTCAGCAAGCAGCTTTTCCCTGAACACGTTTTGATGGGGCAGGGAGGCCCTGAGCCCAGCATCGCTGGGTTAGTCTAAGTGGATTGGAGAAACAGATCCACCAAAACTCCTATGGATACAAGAGAGAGGTTTATATAAAGAGGAAGTGTACTTAAGAAAGCATCCCCCCAAAAAAGGAACGCATCCCTATCTCGTGCTCTCCAAGCCCCTAAGTCCAACATGAGGCCCTATGTCCAACACCGATCCAGAAGTCCTTCTCATTCTCACAATGTACACAATGAGACGGACCGCAGGAGGAAAGCGGAATCAGTGAGCGTGTCAGCATCTCAGCGCTGGCAGGGGCCTCCACACAGCTGCTCCAGCACCCAGGGCTGCATCAGGGAAAGTCCATGTGGCTTCTCCCCAGGAGGTCTCGCAGGAAGCGAGCCTTGCCAGCTGAAGCTGCTGCACACTGGTCCAACTATCAGAGAACAAGAGACCCGAGAACCAGAAAGGCGAGGCTCACCAAGCCATTAATCGCACCGCCCTTCAATGATGAACCCCGCGTGGGTTTATCGGCCAGGTTCGCGCAATAAACCTTAACTATCTGGATTACATTATTAGGCAATGTTGTGCTGTGACCCTACAAGAATTTGAAATACTGGAGGCAGAGCGTCTGCCACCAATCAGCAGCACGCCAACCACCACAGTCCGACAAACTGGAGGATGGAGGCGTGTAGATGACAACATTGCCCAAGCGCGGTCTGTCGTTAGAATCCCGCAGGGGCCTCCGTCGTGAACACCGAGGAAGCTGTTGAAATGTTCCTGCTTTGCAACCAGCTGGGTGACAAACAGGGGCGTCATCTCCGTGAGCCTTTTGTTTTGGACAGTTCACGTCTGAGGATGTTTTAGAAAGCATGTTTTTAAATCAGTCGTGTTTCTTCTACGAATCGACCCACTCCACGGACAGGTCTCTTCTTGAATTAAAAGGTATCTCCCGTTACTATTCAGTATTTAGAGGACCAGCACCCACCCCCCTCCCAGTATTTCTCTACGATATGAGGAGGACATTCACTTGTTCCTGAAGCACATGCACAGTGGGAAAAAGAAGTACCCAGCGGATGCCTACCTCCTGGGTGGCTGGAAAGCGGATGTGATGGCTGGGGCTAGAGCAGCGGTCTTGGGCTACAAGGCTGCCTTGGGAGTGCAGGCCAGGCTCAGCTAATCACCGAGGAGAGGGCTTCTGAGGAGGCTTGGCCACAGGGATTGCAGCATGCCCACCACAGGTCTTTTTTTGTGGCAGAAATCTACGCCTGTTTTGTCTGAGCAATTGTTATTTTTCCTACCGCTCACAGCCAAACTTAAACCCCAGTTACACACCACAGGCCCAAAGCCCACGAAGTGTGCATTTATCACACATCTGCTGAGTAGCTACTGTAGAATGAAATTGGCGCTGGCCACCAGAAGTAAGTCACTCCCATGGTGCCCTGTCAGATGAAGACAGAACTTTTCTACAACTATCATACTCTAAATATTTGGCAAACTGTTTACCAGCATTTGTTATGGAAGTTAGTTATACCCCCTGTGGTTCCCAGTTACTTAAGGCCTTTGTGTTGTCTCACAACCGAGCTACTCCCCTGCTGTTAGGATGATGGCTCCCTTCCTTTGAAGCCTGTGGGCAGATTCACACGCTGATGTTAATGATCTCTAGCCTAACCTGTATAGTCACATCCAGGAGTCTGGGGTCTTGTCTCCGCACATAGGCTCCTGATAGCCCCTTCTCTATAATGTGTGCACATAGCACAACCCCTTCCTGTGACGAACGTCCTTACCTGTAATTGGGGGCCTGGCTTGGCTCCAGATGGGGATACAGGGATGGAACGTAAGATGGAGGTGCTCTCTCTCAGCCTGCCTCTCTCAAGCCTGCTTCCTACCAGCCTACCTCTATGCAGGCTGCCGTTCCACGTAGACCATCTAGGGGGGCGGAGATGAGCATGCATCATGAAAGGATATATATGTAACTTTTAATGTTCTTTTCTCGCTTTCTCTCTCATAACTTCTATATCGGTGTTATGATAAATAATAATTATGGTTACACACAACTGCCTAATGAACCCTTGTTGTGAGTGTATCAGAGGCCTGACCACCCCTTGAGAGTGCCCTACACGGTAACCCATGGCTCAACTCTGGCCTCCAAATGCCCAGCAGGTCAACACTCAGGCCTTTGAAGGAACCCATGTCAGGGGCAGCTGGGAATGAAGACGAAGTGGAAGCGCCAGGTGCTCAAGCATGAATGAATGAAGCAGAAGGCCAGTGAATGGGAACTCTGGGAGCTAAGGAGGCCCGACACACCAAGGGGAAGTGAGGAACGGCTAATGAACAACAAAGATCCATGAGCAGTGAATGCACCACGGGGACCTTAAGGACGACCATTGAGGAGCAAAGAGGTGAAGTGGACGTCAAGGAGCCACAACAAACAGCGGCTGAATGAAGGGGCAGTCAAGGAAGGCCACTGGTGAAGGAATGAAGTGGGAAAGCGCAGAGGACCCGCAGAAATCCCAGGGTGTGGTTATTGGAGGACTCTTTTTTAGAGAGGAAGACACACAGAGGACAACCTCTTATTTAAATGACATGATGCCTTGAGAATGAAGGGGGTCAGAGAGCAAGAAAAATCACGGGTCTGTGAGTCTTTAAAGTTTTATTCTCTGTATCTAAGCGGCAGGACGGTGGCCCAGTTCTGGGCATCGGTGCCGTCACACAGATCTCAGGAAGCTGACCCATGAACAGTCCCCACCCCCACAGGCTGACTGTATTCTGAATCCCAGGGCAGGGGGTGAGTACTCTTTAGAGCTCCCTTCTGAAGGCACAGCCTCAGTAAGAGCCCAGAAGTCCCAAATGAGTCTATGACATCCCAGAAGCTCTCCAACTTGTAAAACATTAACAACAGTGAGGCGTAGGGGAGGGATGGGGAAAACAGGAATATATGAAGCTATTACTCTCCTCTAGAAAACGGACCAGAGTTCCTTTATGAAAAAGAACACTTTTGATATTCTAGCAATCTTCATGCGTCTGTCCAACACCTTTCCTGTTCACATAGGTTATGAGGTCTACAGTCTAAATGTCCTTGACCCGAACAAACAAACCACCCAAATTGACCGCCAACAAGCGGCTACTGACTCAACAACTCAACTCTACTCACTGCCTCTATGTGGATGATCCTTCCAGACAAGACAGAACTGCCCCCGTGAGTTTCCAACACAGTAACTCTTTGCGGGGTGTGTTCGTCCGGGTTGACTAGAGAAACAATTCCAGAGACACTCTTATGTGTGTGAAGGGGAGCTTTATATTAAAGAGCAACTGTATATAGAAAAAACGCCCCAGACCAGCCCAGATCAAGTCCCTAAGTCTTATATTAGCCTAGATGTCCAATACCAGTCTATAAATTCTCTTCAGACTCAGGCAACACATGCAATGATGGTGGGTCTCCACATGGCTCCTGCAGCCTCAGGGCTTTAGCTCCATCATCGCAACTCCATGTGGCTTATCAACAAGAAGATGAAGCAGAAAGTGTGTGTTCTGCCCCCAGGGAGGAAGACCAGAGTCCTCAGGGGAAGGCCATGCTCACACAGAGACTTCATTGACTATGACCTGATTGACACGCTAGACTCCACCCCTCCCTCAAGTTGACAGGAGATTATGTAACTGCCACAGGGGAGTCGAAAAACCAGTCTTCCTTCCACAGAACAGCTGTGGCTTTGAATGGCTGACCTAACGTCAGCCCAACACAAAATCATTACACCACCTGGGCTCCCTCTGTAGGGTTTTCTAAGACTTTCGATCTTTATGGGAGCAGATGGCCTCATCTTTCTCTCAAGTCATGGTTGGTGGGTTTGAACCCTGAACTTTGTGGTTAGCAGCACAATCTCAGTCACCCGGGCCATCAGGGCTCCCTGCATCTCCTTGACAGCACAGAATGTAAAATAATCCTAAATTTTACCAGCAGCACAGAGGGAAATCTAGACTTGTAAAGAACATGGCAGGGGTGGGAATGGGGGCAGAAACTTAAGATAAGGTAAATAATCTCGACTTAGGTCGGGCTGTTTCTGCACCAGATCATTCTGGCACATACATGTGTCTTGGCACACACCCTATAAAAGACATCCCTACCTGAGAGTCATCGATGCCTGAAGACAGAGGAGTGTGGGGTGAAGACAGAAATTTTCCACAATTATTATACTCCAAATATTAAGCAAACTGTTCACCAGCATTTGCTGTGGAAGTTAAGTTAGCTACACTCCCTGTAGCTCCCAGTTATCTGAGGCTTTTGTGTTGTCTTACAACAGAGCTAACTCCCCTTTGAAGCCTGTGGGCAGATTCACATGTTGAAGTTAATGATCTCTAGCCTAACCTGTATAGCCACATGCAGGAGTCTGGGGTCTGGTCTTGTCACATGGGACCCTGATAGCTCCCTTTCCTATAAGGCGTGCATATAGCACAACCCTTAACTGTGACATATGTCCTTGCCTGTAATTAGGGGCCTGGCTTGGCTCCACAGGGTGTATACGGATGGGACATAGGATAGAGGATCTCTCCTGCCTGCCTCTCCTGCCCTTCAGTGCCAGATGCACTCCCTCATCATGTAATCCCTTCTCTCTCTCTCTCTCTCTCTCTCTCTCTCTCTCTCTCTCTCTCTCCCTTCATGTGGACCATCTAGCGGGGCAGAGGTGAGCACGTACCAAGAAAGGACATATGTGTAACTCCTATTGTTCCTTTCTCTCTCTTATGATCTCTATAATGTAGTTATAATAAATAATAATTATCGCTGCACAACTGCCTGTTGAACCTTTGCTGTGAATAGATCAGAGGCTGGCCACCTTCTGATAGAGGGTAAGCAAAGGTGGGTGTATTGGTTTGGGGGTAGGTGACAAGTGTTTCCCCTAAAGTGACTCGTAGCGGACAGCAGAAGGGGTGGAGGGACAAACTTGCACGTGCAAGGCTATTTGCCTACCCTTGTTATTGACACCAAAGGGGCCTGGGGCTTTATCGATGACAGCGGTATCGACTGTCCAGAATTCTCTGACCTACCAGGGTCAAGCCAAGTGCCACGGGTCCCACCAGGGTCAATCTAGAATGGTCCGGAATCACCCTCAGGTTTCAGTACTGGATTCTGTTTTCTGGAAGGCTCACCACGTTTACATCCCGGGAGAAGGTCAAGGCAGCTTTCTAGAATGTTCACCAGTGCTCCCAGCATCCTTTGCCAGCACTCACACTCCCAGGCCCATCAGTCAATGAATTAAGTTGGTATTCCATCAGTGACGACTTCATGGATCATTAAAGGTCACTGAGTATACGTGCCATGGACGGTGCTAGGACCTCACAGTCCAGCTCCTAGGGCGATTCTGCGAAGGACCGGGTGACGCACGATGCAGAACAGGGACAAGGTCATTCTTCTTCCATTGGCTCCCTTTCCCAAAAACTTCAAAATCTTACTGTTTCTGCTATCGATTTGCGCTATATTTACCAGAAGACACCACTGCCGCCAGAACTGGCACTTGACAGCTCTGACCAAGGTCAAGATCACAGCGATGGTTCATTGGAATCTCTGGAACCGTCAACATAGAATCTGCATTTCCGCAGATTAGAGCCAGCAGGAGTTCTTTGTGAGAGTCGGACGCCTGGTGGTTTCGAACTGCCGACCTTGAGGTTCGCTGCCCAACGTGCAACCGTCAGGACTCCTAACCAGACAGACAGCTCTTCTTAAATGCCAGTGGCAAAGCCTGTGGTTTCACTGGGGTGTGGGGGGAGGGAAGAGTCCGGCCTTCTTGAAGCGCAGGACAAAGCCCTGCACACCAAGGGCCACACCAAGAGAAAAGAGAAGAGAAAGACCAATCATCAGAGACTCCCTGTGTCAGGGCAGAGCCGAGCTCCTCCAGAACTAGACTGCCAGGCTTTTCTTCAGGGTTCCCCGAAGTAGACTCTATTGGCCAAGCTCAGAGGTCGTGCTGTGCTGTGGTGTGGTGGCGGCCGGGGTCAGTGGTAGATATCTCACCGTCCAGGTAGGTGGCCCTGGTCTGACTCCACACAGGGCGCCTCGCTGTGCCTACTGCCTGTCTGTCCTCGGATGTTTGTGTATTGCTCTGATGCTCTGATTCCGTGGGGCTTGCGGTCTGAGGCAGCCTTCCGGAAGCCAGCTCTTCAAAACCTTTGCACTGCGGCCAACCGTGGGACGCTGCCCAGCGCTCCACAACATTGTGCTCCGTGAGCGTGCGGGTCAGCCCCGGGTCAGGGCCCCCGGACACCCAGCGAACAACACCACACACAAGGGGAGCAAGCCTTTCTCTCTCAAAGTGGACGCCGTTTTCCAGGGCTGCCCAGACGATTTCTGCAGGTGAAGAGGTGGAAATGACCTCTCCGTCTCCAGCAGTGACCCCACCCCCACTCCAAGATGGCAGGCGAGGTCCTGGCTGGGGCAAGGAGAATGGAGTCTTGGGAGAGGCCTGTGCTTCAGACACCCCAGCTCCAGCCCTCCCCACCCAAAGCACGAGAAGCATCTTCTAGTGCTTCAAAAATAGAAACTTTTTTGGCTAAACAACCACGCGAAATGGACACATAAAAGGAAGAAGACAAGAGGCCAGACAACTGAAGCAAGTTTCCATCTATTTCTAGCACAACTTGGCTTGCTGTTTATTTTTTAATAAACTATGATGTCCCCCGGGTAATCAAAAATGCGAGAAGGCAGAGGTATGTCAGGCGCAAGGATCCTTCTCACATTCCACTGGACGGTATTCAACGACCTCGGGCAAGGCTAGTATTCCAATGGATCTCGTTGTTCAGTGCCGTTGACTCGGTTCTGACCCACGGTGACCCAGAGTACAACAGGGCAAACCCCGCCTAATCTCGGATAACACCGCAAACCCCACCTGGTCTTGTCCACAGGGCACACCCCACCTGGTCGTGCACCCATCTCACCAATTGGTGTGTGTGTTAGGCTGGGACACTCCACTGTGTAGAAGAAAGAAGCTTACGTCAAGAATCACCTCCCCCCCCCCCCAGGAGGTGTCTGGGCCTGGTCCAACTGGAACGCACAGTCTGATGTCTTCAGACGCACACAGCTGCAGGTGCGTGACACAGAAAGGTGAAGCAGGTAGCAGTGGGGAGTCGTGTGGATCCAAGGTCGGTGGGAACATGGCAGGACATCAACAGCTCTCAGGATCAGGCAGCCCATGGGATCTGCTCCCCTCTTACCCCCGGGAAGTCCCAGCGAGGAGGAACGGGAAGTGACAGAGATCTTCTACAAAAGGCCACACCCCCAAGGAAGTGTCACCATGCTACCACTTGAATGGCAGGTTTTATCTCCATGTGTGGGCCTGTTGGGGCAGCCACTGTGCCCAATGAGCTCTTGGGGACCTTCCTCTTCCTTACTGTCCTGCCATTGTCCTGAGCAGGACGTCCTTTCCGAGGAACTGGTCTCTCCTGACACCCTCCTGGCCTCCAAGGAGAGTTCGAATAGATCTGAACCAGAGAGCCTGGGCCCTGTCTTCATCTCCCCACACACTGACCTTACCTTGGGTAAGTTACCTGTGCCCGTAGGTCCCTGCCTGTGTTTTTTAAAACTCCCTGTCATTAAGGTGAATCTTGGCTCCCAGGGACCCCAATGGAGACAGCCTAGAACTCTCCGTGTGGGTTTCAGAGCCTGCTGACTCTTTACGGGAGCAGAAGGCTCCCATCTTTTGCCCCATGTCCACGTAAGGAGGAAGGGAATCCCTGGTCCTCTCACAGACCACACTGTCAAGCGGAGGCCGGAGAGGGACGGGGAGGAGAAAGAAGGGGCTGATGCTGCCTAGCGGCAATTGCAAACAATGGGGACTCACCACGGACCTCATGAAGAAGGGGCCAAACAGTCTTAGAAGAAATACAGCCAGAATGTTCCTGAGCAGAGAAGGCCACCTCACTCCCTGTGGACACATTGTCCGCAAAGACCCATCTCCAGAAAAGGCCCCTGCTGCATGAAGTGGAGGGGCTATGTGCAGACGGGGACCCCCGGCCCCGTGAGAAGGCCTGGCAGAACAGTCTGGGCCACACAAGGCAAGGTCCGTGAAGATGGGCCAGCACGGGCCAGCGCTTCCTGCTGTTTCCAGACGGCTGTGAAGAGGTCGATCGAGGGCCTGATCCGGTGGGATCAGATCCACGGGGACCACAAAGAAACCTGCTGGCGTCCTTTGGCTTGCTGGCTACCCAGGGCCCCTGCAGGTCCTCCCGGTGGCTAGTTAGCTGGCTGACACTGAGAGAAGTCTGCCGGGCACCGGGACTGCTGGGCTGGGTTTTATTCAATTTCCACACTGCTCTCTGGAGTCAGGTGTTATTCACCCACTCAGGTGCTATAGCTCTGGGTGGGGGTGAGGGGATAGAGGTGAGGTGGGGGCAGAGTTCAATTACCAGGAGGGGTGAGGCTCAGCTCCCCAGGCACTGGCTTCCCTGTGACGCTCACAGACACAGGGTCTTTGTCTCCAGAAGCCTGTGGCATCCCATTCCACCGGCTGGCAGCAGGGCAGCAAGGCCCATTCCAGGGCTGGGCCTGGCCTATCTCCTCTAGGACTCTCTGACTTGTAGCTCCCTGCATCTCCTGATGGTGTCATTCCCTCAGGAAGCCCTGCCCCCTCTTCAGAGACCCCGCTGAGAAGGCATCTGAACCCTCCCTCTTCTGGTGAGACCTCGTGAACCGGTCACATCTTCGGATGTCGAGCCATGAAGAACGGGGACATGGAACACAGCCGCACACAACCAGGCTGGGCTCAGACTCAAGGGACTCGCTGCCTCCCCAGGGTGCTCTGTGACCCTGGACCTTCCCTGGAAAAGCCACAGAAGGGTTGCTGAAACGCTCACGTATGCACAGACACACACGCGGGCACAGGCATGTGCACACCCGGACACCAGAGGACTGGCGGGGGCGTGTGCTGCTGCTAAGCACATGCAGGATGAGAAGGGGTGAACACCTGAGGGGCCAGGCTCAGGCCCGCCCACCTGGGTTCTTCCGCAAAGACACAAGAGCCTATTCCTCCCAGGAATCTCTCCTCTGTGGGGATGAAAGAGCCATCGGCAGAACCCCAGGGAAGCGGTGTATCAGGAACATTCTTTGTTCTCTTTAGTGAATGGAGGTCATAGTTACACTGCTTCTGACACGCGGGCATCCTGAAGCCCAGAGAGCAAAGACCCTTGCCTCCTGTGAGCCACCCGATAGCTTTGCTCTGGCCAAACTCATCCCACCGGCTTTGGCGAGGAGCAGGGCAGGCGGGAGCTTTCCAAAAGCATTAGGAACAGGACCGAGGCCACCACAGAGCAAAACCAAGGAGCCTTCGGATCTATACCAACGCAGAGCAAGCCCTCTCTGGCTCAGGGAACTGCTCCATCGCCCCTGGAGCAGACGGCCTCCTCTTCAGCCTGTGGAGCAGCTGGTGGATGGGATTCACTGACCTGGCAGTGGACAGTCCAAGACTGACCCCACAGCCGGCAGAGCTGGGCGTCAGCAGAGCCAGGAGCTAGGAATGAGAAGCTGGAGCGTCGGCAGGGGCTGTATGCAGGGGCTCATGGTGGCACCAATGTGCGGATGACAAGGAGCAGGACGGGGCTTAGAACGGGCTGGAGAACACGTGAGGTGGTCAGGTACTCTTCCGTGTGTCGGTTTCATGATTGGGAGGGTAGGGGTGAAGTCTCGCCTGTCAGCCTGGAGATAGGCAGTGAGACCTCTGTGTGGACATGGCTTTTTCCTGAGAATTCTGGGAAATCTCGCAGCTTTTCCCCCTTGGAGGTGAGAGACTCACAAGACTCAGTCCGTGGGAGACATTGCAACTGACAAGACACATGGCCGTATGCTGACAGACCCTGAGCCCGGGAAACTGGAGAAGGCACTTGGAGACTCCTCCCAGTGCTGAGATCTTGTACCACCACTGGATACACAAGACTCTGCACCCACTGGCCTATGATTGTCCTGGCGTCATTGCATGTGCTTCGTGAGTCTGAAGAAGGCTTATAGATCGATATCGGGCATATGGGCTAATATTGGACTTATGACCTTGGACTGGACTAGGCTGGGATGTTTTCTCAATGTTCCATTCCTCTTGCATATAAATCTCTCCCTTATACACATGTGCATGTTTATGCATTTGTTTCTCTGGTCTACCTGGACTAACACAGACACTCAACAACGATGACACACCATTCTACAGTGAGTGAGATGGATGCACGGAGAAGATCAAGGACTTGAATCATGGGGCTAACACTGAAATCATTCCATGCCTGGGCCCAGCCTCCTTGTCATTATCAACCTCACCGCCTTACATGACTTCATCTGAGGGCCAAGGCCAATTGGTGGTGTCCTCTACGGACTGTGTCAATCAAGAAACTCACTGCCTGGACCCCCTGCTGCCTCTCGGAGACACCCCTCACACACACACACACACACACACACACACACACACACACACACCTGCAGGGCACAGCTGGCCCTCTGTGTCTTTCTCCCTCAGAGTGGCTGGTGGCTTCCAACGACTGACCTTGTGACCAGAAGCATAACCACTCGGCCCCCAGGGCCCTCAGATAGGAGCGTGGGAAACCTGGGTGCCAGCGGGCGGGGTCCAGCATGACACCGGCAGCTAGCAGGCCCACGTGAAGCGGGCGGCCCAATTCATTTCTAACAACGGCTTCTCTAGAGGACGCTCTCCCAGAAATAAACACAGCTTCTCTGTGTCCAGGAAGGGGAAGGCCTCCTGGTGTCCAGGAAGTGGAGTTGCCAGGTGGGTGGAAGGCAGGCCTGGCGAGCTCTGACCGGCTGGACGAGAGGTTGTCCTGGACACACACAGAGTCACCGAGAGCCCGGGGGTGGGGTGGGGGTTCCAGGAACCTGTGTGTGGAGACTGTGTGGAGCACAGTCTGGGGTGCAGCCCCATAGGAGATGGGGAATCAAGGGTGGCAAGGAGGCCTCTCCCTTTAGGATTGCCAGTGCGCAGCCTGCCAAGGGAACGAGTGAACACTGCGATTTAAATTCAAACCCGAGCTGGCCCCCAGCGGTCTGCAAACATTTCATCTGAAGTGAAGCAGAAAAGTGCCCTGTGGCTTTATTCCTAAAGAAGCCGGCATCCAAGAGCAACATGCAGAGCTTGGGGGGGCGGGGGAGGGGCCTTCACTGTGCCGGCTTCCTCCAGGCTCCCAGTCACACTCAGGGACACTCCCACAGACACCCCCTCTTGTACCCTGTGGCCAGTCTGCCCAGACCCCTCCCTGTCCCTTAGCACATGCCAAGGTGCCTCGGCCTGGGTGGTGGAGGGTGCCAGTAGCCTGTCAATCAGGTGGCAGCCCGATGACCTCATTTGGAGGCGCTAAGGAGATAAATAGCTGGAAACCAGATAGGCTCCCTCTCTACCAGATGACACGTGGAGGTACCCTGATGGAGTCAAAGCCCTGGAGCTGGAGAAGAGCCCGCCAGTGTTGAGATGCTTCCACCGCCACTGGATCCAGTTATAGACTGGTAACGGACTAATATCAGACTTGTGGACTTCCTCGGGGTGGGATGTTTTCTTGATGGACAATTACTCTTACATAAAGCTCCTTCTTAGACATGACGAGTGCCTCTCGATTTGTTCCTCTGGTCAGCCAGGACCATCAGCCAAGCGCTTCTCGGTGTCCACGGCTGCTGAGTGTCCCGAGAGCCCGTCACCTTCTCTGGGCGAAATGGGTCTCGGAACCTCTTCACCGGGAGAATCAGCCTCCAGCCAGTTCCCAAGGGCATGACCTTGGTGAAGTCTGCAGCCACGGGCAGGGCCTGGGAGCCGACTGTGGGGCATAGTTGGGGCATGGGGCCGGGTTAGAGCCAGGTCACTGCTGGTGATGTCGGAAGCCCATCAGGTGGCATCGGGTGGACTCTGACCCTGGGCGGGTCAGCACTGCTCCACAGTCTCCACAGGCCCATTAGGAGGAAATGACCAGGCCTCTCTTCCGGTGGACTTCAATCATACCGATCATTTGCACCACCCTCATCCCAAGGTCGGCAGTTTGAAACCACCTGCTGCTCTGTGGGAGGAAGAAGAGGCTTTCTCCTCCTGTAAAAAGTGACCGTCTCAGAAACCCTCCTGGAGCGTCACGAGGAGTCCAAATTTGCTAACAGGGACCTCTGGACAGTGATGAGGATCAAGGACGAGACTTTGAAGGGTCAGGAGCACCTGACCCCAGCCATGACCTTTTCAATCACCTCGGCTGCATGGGAGAGTGGGAGCACACACGAGTAAGGCAGGATGCAGAGGGAGGGCACATTTGAAGTATGTTGTCGGCACAGAGGATTGAAAATACCAGGCATGGCTAGAAGAACAATCCAACCTGTCTGTCTAAGAAGAAGGACAACCAGCATCCTCCTTAAAAGTGAGGACGGCTGTGGTGGTTACATAATCTGGTGTCAATTTGAGACTTAAGAGTGAAGGGGTAGAGTCTGTCAATCGAGTCACAGCCAATGAGACCTGTTTGGCCATGGCCTTCTCCTGAGGTTTCTGGGAACTCCAGTCTTCCTCCTTGGAGGTGGGAGACACACGCTCCACACGGACTCCCTAAGAGATGCTCTACTGACAAGACACATGGAACTTGTGTCTTGAAGATGGAGAGACCTCTGCCAGTGCTGACATGCTTACACCATGACTCATCATCCTGCATTCGGAGTCTTTACATGTACTTTGTGAGTCTGGAGAGGGCTTTATAGATTGACATATGGGCTAATATCAGCCTTATGGGCTTGAACTGTACTGGGCTGGGATGCTTTCTCAATGTTCAACTGCTGTTGTATATAAAGGGCTGTGAGTTGTTCTCAGGGCGTCAGATTCTGCAAGGCCACGTTTTGTTGGACCTCTTGACCGCTGCTTCCTGGAGCAGTCACGGTCGGTCCAAGCAAAATAAAATCCTCAACAACTTCAAGCTCGGTTGTGTCCAAAGGTTGCCACAGTCCGCTGAGAGGCACCCTGAGAGAAGTGGCTCACCCCCAAGTCCATAAGCATGCCCAGCCATTGGCCACGAAGCTTAAGAACCCCACAGGACCTGGCAGGGCTGCACACAGAGCAGCCAGTGGCTTTGAAACGCTAGTTTCTTCTCAGCGGCTTGGCCGTGAACCCACGATGGCACCAGGACTCCCTCCAACAGCAGCCGGGGCTTTCCTGTAAGTGGTTGGGATTTCCGGATAGCTTGGAGCCCTGGGGAGTACCGTGGTTACGAGTTGGACTATTCACCACAAGGTCTGCAGTTCAAAACCACTCGTCCGCTCCTCGGAGGAAGAAGAGGTTATTTCTAACTCCTGTGAGAAGTTTTCAGCAGTCTAAGGAAACTGCAGGGACAAGTCTACCCTGACCTGTCGGGTCCTTTTTGGTCAGAAAGAACTGGATGGCTGAAAATTCACTTTGGTTTGGGGATAAGTATCTGTGTGCACATTACTCAGGAGTGCCTCGTATGTCTGACCCGATCGATCCCTCTGACTGAGATGACCACCACCACGGAAGCTTCTGGAGTTCTGCTGGAAGACACTGAGAATTCATGCCCCTCCAACACTGCATCCCCAGGCAGACACCAGTTTGGCACAAACATGCCCCATTCCCGCAGCTGCTCAGTTTGCAGAAAGGCAGAGCTGTAGGAGCAGCCCCTCTGTCCACACCAGGGGACAGCACCTACCACTGTACCCCTCCTTTCCCTTTCCGGTCCCTCTCCTCAGGTGGCTGCTGAGCGAAGCTGCCAACACCAGGACAGCACTGCAGCTGTCACCTCAGGGTGCGTGGCTGGTAGCCTTTCCTGCACGAGCTGTTGGCTGAGGGGGTCAGTGGAGCCCGAAGTGCTCCAATGCACGCGAGAGGGAAGTGGGGACGTCTCGCTGCAGGGGGCCCGGTTCCACGCCTAAGTGGCAGGGCGCTAAGCAAAATGCCACTCAGTGACCCTCGCCGTCTCTGCAACCCGGGCGCTGTGTTGGCAATCCACCCCCTTAATCAGCAGAGCAGCCAGCTCAGCACGGCCGCCCGTGCTCTTGGAAGACTCCACGGTGTGGGCAGTGTCCTTAGAAAATGCATCTGCCCAGCGCTCCACCTGCTCTCAGAGCCCACGGAGTCCGGAGCGTTGGAACCAACCGCTCTTGGAAAGGAGCCCGCTGACATGCTGACACCAACATTCCCATGCAAGCAGCCTTCAATGTGGCACCCGGACCTTTGGGTCTCAGACAACCGCGTCGGGAAGAAGGGTGGGAAGAAAGGAGAGAGATGTCTGAAGACGACCCCTTCCAAAGGCACAAGTGTCTCGGGCACACATTGCTGAAAATGGGAAGTTTAATATAGAGGTTGCCATGGTGATGCTCGCCTCTGTAGCTTCTCCAGGGGAGTCGGCTTTGCACTGCACTGGGAGGGGCATGCCGAGATAATCCGTTAACTTTGGCGGGTGGGAAATGGGGCGATGGATCTGAACAGGGCAGGTCCTTTCGAGAGCCTTGAGGGCTTTCTGGTTTTTTTCCCCAATGGCAACTCCAAATCTAGATTTCTTCTCATAATCACTGACATGCTCTGAATGGGGCTACCTTAGAGATTTCTTCATGTCCTTAGCAAAACGAATCCTAGTCTCTCATTTCTCTCTCTCTCTCTCTCTCTCTCTGTGTGTGTGTGTGTGTGTGTGTGTGTGTGTATGTCTCCTTCCCTTCCATTAAGTAGATTCTGACTCACGGTGGGTCTACAGGACACGGCAGAACTGCCCCTGTGAGTGTTTAATGAACTGCTGACCTTGTGGCTAGTAGCCTAATGCAATCTAACACCAGGGCTCCTACATAAATAAAATGAACTCACTCCAAGGAAAGGGCTCTCCTCCTTCCAGAATCCCCAAGAACTTTCCATATAGTCTGAAGTGCTCCCGTTCTTGCCCAGAATCCCAGTTCTGACCCGTGGCGGCGCCCCGTAGGTGGCAGAAGAGGGCATTCTCAGAAGTGGATCACCAGCCCTTTCTTCCATGGCTTCTCCAAGCCAAGTAAGGTACACTGTCATCCAGTCAGTGTCAGTGCAGCGTGACACAGCAGCACAGAACAGCACTGCCCCCGGGCAGTTGCGAGACCCTAACTCCTTACAGGAACAGAAAGCCGCCGCCTTCTCTCATGGAGCAGCTGGTGGTTTTGAACTGCTGAGCTCGTGTGGTATAGTGGACTGTTTAGCCCACACACTGTTTAAAATTGGGGAGAGTAGCTATGCCAGTCTGGGTAGACTAGAGAAACAAATTCATAGACACTCCTATGTGCGTAAGAGAGGGTTTTATGTGGCAGAGTAATCGTACATTAAGAAAATATCCCAGCCTACTCCAGATCAGTATTAGCCTATCTGTATCACCTATTCATTTATCAATCAGTAATCTATCAATCCATCCTCTATCGCTCTAGATGACCGGCCTGAATGATCTCACTGTATTTCCTGAGGGTGATGATCGGGGGCTGTCTGTTAGATTTTCTAGAACACCTTCCCGGATTGTTTGGGAGGGTCGCATGCCACACGCCACGGTCTCGGAGTCACCTGGGCTCACAGCTCCGGGTGGTCCACATTACCTGGCTCAAGGGACCTCTCCCCAGCCCCTGCTGCGTCTCAAACCCAGGCCCCTGGGGAAAGACAAGAGCAGCCAGCCAGAAACCACCCAGTCCCACCCTCCCGCAGCAAAGCCCTGTCACTGAGTGTTCACGTCTCCACGCAAAAGGACTCCCACCAGGGTCAGCAAGGACCCCTGGCAACACTCTGGACAGCTCAGTGCGTCTGAATAGAACAGATCAAAGAAGGAAAGATGCGTCTAAGAGTCGGGGTGCCAGCGAAGAGTACTGACAGTGCCATGGGCTGCCAAAAGAACCAACAAGTCTGACTCGGAAGAAGTATGGCCAGGGTGCTGCTTTCGGTCAAGGCAGGCGAGATTTCGTCTGACCTACTTTGGACATGCTGTCAGGAGAGGCCAGTCCCTGGAGAAGGGCATCAGGCTTCGTAAAGTAGTGAGGCGGCAAAAAGGGGAGGGTCTGGCAGGGGATGGAATGACCCCATGGCTACAACCAGGGGCTCAAGCCCAGCAGTCGCGCCCATGGCTCAGACCAGGCAGTCTTCCCTTCTGCTGTGTATAGGGCTGCAGTGGGTCAGAATCACTCAGTGGCCACTAAACCACATCTAGAGGGACAGCTAGCAAGTTTGAAATGCTGACCTCTGGGAAAGCGGCCCAAGGAAAGGCAAGTCACAAGGGATAGCACTGCTGAAGTCGGATGGATCTTGGCTGAACGCAGAGCATGCCAGAAAGATGTTTACTCGTGTTTTACTCACACGCCAAGGCATTCGGTCATAAAAAAGCCCTGGCGAGCCTTGAGAAGAATGGGCATTCCAGAACCCTTCCTTGTGCTCCCATCCGCGCGGCGTGCACACGGATCAAGAGGCAGTCGTGCCAACAGCACCAGAGGCGGCGGCACGGTTTAAAATCCTGCAAGGGAGTGTCAGGGGTGGATCCTCAAGCCGTCCTTGTTCGATCTGTTTGCCGAGCAAATCCTCAGAGGCGCTGGATGAGACGGAGAGGAGGGCGGGGGCGGGACGGGAAGAAGGCTGATCCACACCCTTCCAGGAGCGCTCGGGAGACAAGAATGAGGCGGAGTAAGAACTCTGTTCTGCCCGACCGGCAAGTTCAACTCCCCAGGCTCTCGGGGACCGGTGGCTTCTGAAACCCTGGCAGGACCGCAGATGGCACAGTGACAGACTGCCATGAGGGATTCTGCGATGAGTGTTCTACTGTGGAAGGTTAGCAAACAGCCCCCTCCGGGAGAATGCTTTAAAGCTACCCAAATGCCTAGGATGAGCCGTGGTGGCGTGGTGGTTAAGCGCTCAGGGGCAGGCTGAGAGGCTGGCGGTTGGAGGCCCCCGGCTCCTTCAGGAAGGAGGACGTTGCTGCCAGTCACGGACTGGTGGTTGGAAGCATCCCGCTCCCCTGCAGGAAGAGGATGTGGCCCTCCCTGTTGGCAAAAGGTCAACAGTCTGGGCACCCTCGGGGGTGGCTCTGGGCCGCAAGGGACTGGACCTCGATCTGACTTTTATTCCCCAGGAAGCCCTGAGATCCTGCTCAGATGAAGGACACGACCAAGGTGTCCCCGGGAAGTGGCCCCCGCCACTCGAAAGCTTTCCCTGGGGGTAGACACCCAGCCCCAGGGCGGTGGCGGCTGCCACTCCATGCCTTCTGGCTGCCTTCCCCCGTGATTAGCGGCCCCGTGCACCCGTAGAAACAAGCCTTTGGATCAGCGGTTCTCAACCTTCCTCAGGCCTCGACCCTCGTGGTGTGGTGACCCCCAACCATACAATTAGTTTGGTGGCTACTTCGTCACTGTCATTTTGCTATTGTTGTGAATCAGGCGACCCCTGTGAAAGGGTCGTTCTGGGCCCCAAAGAGATCCCTACACACAGGTTGACAACAGCTGCTCTGGATGGACACCAAAAAAAAGGTCCCAATGTGAACAATGAATTCGATCTGATCCCACCACACTAAGGCAAAACACTAAGTCCGTGCAACAGAACAGCAAGGGGAACAGAGCAACAAAGTCCCCAGGGGATACCAAAAATAGACTGTGGGGCCAGGACGAGGCACCCCATCAGCCTGGACCGGAAGACACTCCTACTAAAGTTCAACAAACAAAGCTTGAATTATTTACAGGCTTTTCTTTCTTTCTTTTTTCTTTCTTTTTTTTTGCCATTGGTTTGCTGTTATTGTTTTCTTTTGTTGCTTTGTTTTTCTCTGTTTTGTTCGTGTGCATATTGTTATCTCTTCATGTCTATCTAGATAAGATAATCAGGATAAACAGTCTGGAAGAGAAAACACTAGTCCCTGGGAGACATGGGAACAGGGGAGGCAGGAGAAAGGAAGGGGGTGTTAACGAGCCCAGGGACAAGGGAACAACAACTGACCCAAAATCATGGTGAGGAGGGTGTAGGAGGCCTGGTGGGGCTTGATCAAGGGCAATGTGACCAAGAGAAATTACTGAAACGCTGAGCATGATAGTGGGACAAGAGGAAAGTCAAAAGAAATAGAGGAAAGACCGAGAAGGCAAAGGCTATTTACAGAGATCTAAATACAGGCATGTACATATGTAAATATATTTATATATGATGATGGAGAAGTAGGTCTATGTGCATGTATTTATAGGTTTAATATTAAGGTAGCAGATGGATATTGGGCATCCCCTCAAGTACTTCCTCAATGCAAGAACACTTTGTTCTTTTAAACTGGCATTCTATGATGCTCACTTTCGACATGATTGCTGAAAACTAAGTGGGTCCGTAAGCAAATGTGGGAAAGAAAGCTGACAGTGCCTGGCTATCAAAAGATAAAGCGCCTGGGTATTGAAGGCTTGAAGATAAATAAGCAGCCATCTAGCTGAGAAGCAAAAAGCCCACATGGAAGAAGCACACCGGCCTGTGTGATCACAAGGTGTTGATGGAATCAGGTATCAGGCATCAAAGAATAAAAAACCATATCACTGTGAATGCGGGAGTGCACATGGGGGACCCAAAGTCCATCTATAAGCAATTTGACATCCCCTTACAGAAGGGTCTCAGGGAGGAGATGAGTCAGTCAGGCTGCAGTGTAGCACTTTTGAAATATACAACTTTCCTCTAGTTCTCTAGGGCTTCCTCCCTCCCCTCCACCCATCATTGTCATGATCCCAATTCTACCTTACGAATCCAGCTAGACTAGAAGGGGTACACTGGTAGAGATAGGAACTGGAAACACAGGGACTCCAGGACAGATGAACCCCTCAGGACCAGTGGTGAGAGTGGAGATACTGGAGGGTGGAAGGAAGGTGGGGTTGAAAGGGGGAAGCAATCACAAGGATCTATGTATAACTACCCCACCCCAGGGAAAGACAATGGAAAAGTGGGTGATGGGAGACGTCAGACAGTGTAAGACAAGACAAAATAATAACTTATATATTATCAAGGGTCTGTGAGGGAGGAGGGGAGGGAAGAGAAAAAATGAGGCGCTGATAACAAGGGCTCAAGTAGAAAGAAAATGTTTTGAGAATGATGATGGCAACAAACATACAGATGTGCTTGACACAACATATGTATGTATGTAAGGCTTGTGATAAGAGTTGTATGAGCCCCCAGGAAAACAATTTCAAAATAAATAAGAGCTGAAGGCTTCTCCTGATTTAGGTAGCTGCAGGGGCTGATGAACCTAATATAGGCAGGTCAGATGACAGGGCAGTGAAAAAGAGGAAGACTGTCCACAAGGTGGGTTGCCACAGTGGCTGAATTGATGTGCTCCAACCTGAGGATGGTCGTGAGGACGGCACAGGGCCAGGCAGTGCTTCCTTTGTTTGCTGTGCATCGGGTTACGCTGAGTCAGAACCAACTGCTGGTACCGAACAACAATTCCCCAACACGGGACCTTCCCCAGTGTGTGCTCTCTTCCAACACAGAAGCGGATGTTGTGAAAAAGCTCATGTGCTTTCTGCTGGGTCTGGGTCCTGCGTCTGACTCATACTCTGACGTCTGGCTCTGTTTCGCACTTGCACCAGAGGCCTGCCATATTGCCCGCCTGTGCTGGGAGTCATCCATAGTCTACCATCTCACCTGCTGGCCTTAGATTCCTTCACCTCTGCAGCCAGAAGCTTGCCCTGGGAGCTGCCTAAGTTGGGTTCGAGATGCAGCTCTGGGAATCAGGAGTAACCTCCAGCATGATATCTGACCCACGGACTTGCAACTTGACCGACTCTACATGTGCTTGCTTCGGAGGCACGTGTGCTAAAACTTGACCACTTCTTTGATATCAAGCTTCCTCTCCATGTCCAGATATGAGCTGGCTCCACTGGCTTTGCTTTGTGAGGGAACCCAGCCAAAGACAGCTGCCAGCAAGTCTGTTCCCCACTCACGGCAAGCCCAGGCACAAGAGGATCGCACGGCTGTGATCCATTGGGCTTTCATGGGCTAACTTTGGAAAGAGGATCGCCGGGCCTTTCTTCTTCATTGGTTTTAGTCTGGGAGACACCCTGATGCCTGTCTGTTTAGCATCACAGCCACATGCCAGACTCTGTAGACAACACAGTAGGGTGGCTGCACATGCTGCATGTTAGATAGGCATCAAACCCAGCTCTCCTGCCCAGAAGGTGAGAGCTCTCCCTCTGAGCCACCACCGCCTCCTCCCAGCTCGTCAACATCTACTGCAGGTTGCTGTGGTCAGGGACATTGAGGGGGCCCCAGCCCATCTCCCCAGGCCCTGAGCATAACTGAACAGAACACTGCCCGTCTCATAATTGTCCTTGTGTTTGGGCCCCTGGTTGTAGCCAGTCCGGTGTCCATTCGTCTTCCTCTTTTCACTGTCTCTCTGCTTTACCAAGCATGATGTCCGTCTCCAGGGACTGGTCTCTCCCGATAACTGCACGCTAGGCCCGGCCAGAGAGGCAAAGCATGTGAAGAAGAATGAGCACCCTCCTCCTGTATCCAATGAGCTCGCTGGTCTGTGACTTAGCAGTCATCCAGCACAGTGACTGTCAAGCTTCAAGGGCCATCCCCCACAGCAACAAACGCCTTTCCCGTGAAAGCCTGGCACGTGCGCTGACTGATACACACATCCCACGCAACCCAAAGGGTCCCCAAACGCTCACCTTGACGGCGGGATTCGAAATCTACTTTCTATTCTGTACTCCCCGGCTGGGGCACCTTCCAGGAAAACAGAGACCCGCATTGACGACGGTCTGACGAGGAGGGTCTCGGTGCATCTTATCAAGAGAAGCACGCGTGACATCATTTGGTGACGTGAGCACTCTCCCGGGGTCCCCCAGAGACGCGTCAACGTGTGATTGACAAAGACGCTGGCGGTGCTGTCAAGTTAATTTCAACCCAGAGCGGCCGGGGGCACAAGAGACGAGCACACTGGCCCGTCCTGGGCCAGCCTCACACCTGTCATGAGAGCGGAGCCCTCAGCAGCTGGGGAGAGTGGTATTCTTCACGTGCAAAGTGACCCTGAGCCAGCGACCTGCCGGGTGCATTGCAGGACCCGGCAACTGACTACAATTCGTCGCTGGGAAAGCGAGGCCCTGGACATTTGCGGGCCCCTGCCCAGCCCTCAGTACGCAAAGGACGGGCCTCTGCCCAGCCCTCAGTACGCAAAGGACGGGCCTCACGCACGCCACCAGGGGTGAGTCGAGTCCAGGCCAGCCTGCCGGCTACTGCCTGGAGCGAGCGAGATGACGCATACCCGTAGTCAGATTCCAGCCATTGCCGCCATGATCGTCACCACCAGCCCCCAACCTCCATCTACACACAGAAGGAAGACAGATAGGGGAGTTGGAGAGCCGGGACTCACAGTTCTGTTGTCCAGGTGCAGGCTCTCGATGTCACTCACTCGGGTGGCGCTGCCTGGGCTACAAGCGGCAAGAGCGTAGACACCTGTCGCCGCCCCTGGTTCACGTTACCCACCTGGGCTGGCAGGAGGGCTGGTGCCTACACCGAGAGCACAGGCTCTGTCCTCAGCCTGGAGGGGACACAGTGAGCAGGGATGGGCACCTCTTCCCAGCCTAGCACTGAGGACACACACCTAAAAGCAGCAGCTGAAGAAGCCTCAGCCCCTGTTCACATGGGTGCCTGGTCTATGACACAGAACGGGGTCTTCCCTCGTCACCTGCTCCTCTCTCCACCTGGCTACGCCCCGCCCCCCACCCCCCAGTGCTGAGCTTCTCCCCAATTCCAGCCCGGCACCAGCTCACAGATGCCGCAGCTTAGCAGCCCCTCAAGGAGGCTTCTGGCTGTTGGGCAGACAAGGCAGTGACAGCATCTCTGGTTGGGGTACAGCCCTCTCCCAGACCCACTGGGTGCTGCTGCTCCCATCCAAGGGCAGGAGACCCAGTTCAAGAGCAGAGAACCCAGTTCAAGGGCAGAGACCCCAGCCCTGGGTGTGGGTTGGCCAAGTCATGGCTGGTCACGGAAGCAGAGGTCCAGCAGGGGACAACTCGAGATTGCCGAGCCTGTCACAGGCACCCAGTCGGGTTTCATTAGCGTCCCCCACCCATGCGGCTACTGAGCAGAGACAAGGACAGTGCCTGCCACCCCATCCCATGGTCCTCCAGGGCCCTGGCACCATGTGCAAGACTCTGAGGAGAAGATGTGTCCATCTAAACCAGCAGTTCTCAACCTTCCTCATGCCATGACCCTTTTGTACCGTTCCTCATGTGGTGACCTCCCCCCACCCCAACCATAACATTATTTTCATTGCTGCTTCATCACTGTCCTTCTGCTACTGTTACGGACCGGGCGACCCCTGTGAAAGGGGGGTTCAACCCCTCCCCAAGGGGTCACGCCCCACAGGTTGAGAATGGAATGGAGGGCAATTTCCTCCTACACTTCCAATGCTCCCTCCTGAAGGACAAGTGGCCCCGGGGCATCTGGCATCTCTAACACCACATCAACAGTGGTGTGTGCTCAGTGGCCTTCACAAGTGCTCTGCGTGGCGTGCCCTCACTCCGGAGGCTACCTGGACCCTCGGATCACCCTTAGCTCTCTGTCCCAGACACTTGGTCCTGCCTTTTTACTGCTAAATTCCAGCCCTGGGCCTAAGAAGCCAGTGGAGGAGATCAAAGCACTCCTCACCCCTTTCTGCGGTCAACGTCCTCACCAACACACGGCAGCAGACAAGCAGCCCGGGAGGCAGCCTGGTAGAGCGGTTACCAGTGGGTCTGCTGCAGACGGTGAGATGGGTTGTTTGAACCCACCAGTCACCGTAATGGATAAATATGAGGTTGTCTGCACCTGTAAAGATTTACAGCCTGGGAAACCAAAAGGGACATTTCTACCATGCCCCGTGGATGAGTCACAATTGACTCGATGGCACTGAGAGAGTGAGTGTGTGAGTGAGTGAGTCACGCTGGGTCCCATTCTTGGTCTGTGAACATCAAGTGCAGCCAGCCTGATCCATCAGTGGAGAGACTGTGTGTTGCTACAAAGCCAGATGTCCGCGAGCTTCCAGACGAAGATGGACTAGGCAGGAAGGTCTCGTGATCTCCTTTCTGTATTCAGCCCCTGAGAAACCCTTGGAGTCAGCCCCTGTTGCACATGAGGTCCCTGAGTGCCGGCGACCAATTCAGTGACCGCTAACCACCACCACAGTACACAAACACGACCAACTGGGTGACACCAGCGAAGGCTGGGCCTCCGCATTCAACAGGAGGCACAGAATGCAATTCTGAAGAGCAAGCAGAACAGGCGTTGTACGGGGAGGGGGGGTAGAGGGGGACATTGGAAGACGGTTTCGGTGACGCTGAAGGACACAGAAAAAGACCTACTAAGCATCTGACCCATTCCTCAATGGGATGGTTGGAAGCAGAACCATGTCAAAGATCCCCACGTGAATCTGGAAAAGGGACGCTGCCCCAACAGAACGTTCTGGGGTTCCTTGCTAACATTTAGAACGATCTGACCTTAGAGGGTGATGGTTAAGTTTGACGTCAACTTGGGTGGGCCATAACTCTTGTAAACAATCTAACAGGTCCAGTGGAGGGGGGCACGTCGAGAACTTCGTACGGAAGTGAAGGCTAAGTTACTGCACCCGGCCCTCCCACAACTGAAAAGAGGACTGAAGGCCAGGAGGGCCTCTGTGGACTGGGGAGGCAATACAGACCTCAGCTGGGAGGGCGGTTCGAGCCTATTCATCAAGTGACTTAAAACGCTGCCAAGCTCCGAACCTAGTGCCATAGCAGGCTGTCACAGGTCCAGGCTGCGGTGCAAGTGCT
>PVJH01029798.1:0-25538 GCA_004026705.1 Nesogale talazaci | reverse complement strand
CCCCTTTCCCAAACCCAGCCAATCAGCAAACCCTTCAGATCACACTGGCCCAATACAACAGAGCCTGGGGATGCCACAGGGCTGCTCAGGGTTTTGTTCTGTTCTATTGTGCATGGGGAGCCCTGATGGGAGTGGTTGCAGTCTCCAAGGTCAGCAGTTCGAACTACCAGCCACTCCTTGGGAGAAAGATAGGGCTTTCTACTCCTGCAGAGGATTATAGTTAGAGAAATTCACAGGGTTGTTACATCTCATCCTATAGGCTGTGAGTCAGCCTCTAACAAGAACACAGCAGTAGTTTTGCGTTGCCCGCAGTCAAACCCTTCTCATTAACTCCATAAGGGAAGAGGAGACCAGTGATCCAATATATTTAACTTTTAGTTTCAGTGTGACTCCTACAATCTCACTAGACTTCAACTGTGATAAGAGCTCTTGTCCTCGTTTCATTTTGTGTGAACTTAGCCCTGACAGATTTCTCCTGTTCCGTGATCTAACAAAATGTGATCAGCTCCATGAGGGGATCTTCTGTGGGCAGCCAAGCGGTGGTAGCCACAATGGGGTGCGTTCATTGTAGTTAGGTGCCGCTGAGTTGGGGTCCGTGGATAGCATCCCGATCTACCACATGGGTCCTCCTCCAGCCTCACAGGTGTGCCTATGTTTGAGCCCATTGTTACAGCTGTTGTATCAAGTCATACTGTCTAGGGTCTTTCTCTTTTTCTTTTTTTTTAGAAATCATATTATTGGGGGCTCATACAACTCCTATCATGATCAATACATACATCAGTTGTATGCAGACCGCATTTGCACATTTGTTGCCATCATCAACATTCGCCTATCTCCGGTCTCCAGTGCCAGCTCCCCACGTTTTCCCTCCCTCCCTTTCCTCCTCCCCCATGTACCTTTAACAATTTTCAAATTGTCATTATTTTGTCATCGCACACTGTCCGATGTGTCCCTTCACCCACTTCACCATTGTCCATACCCTAGAGAGGAGGTTATTATACCACCTTCCCTTCACCCTTCTGGCATCACCATTCTCAGTCCTGGTCCGAAAAAGATCATCTGTCCTGAATTACCCCTGTTTCTGGCTCCAGTGTACATCATCTGGTCTACCTGGATTTGTAAGGTAGAATTGGGACCATGATAGTGGGTAGGAGGAAGCATTTAAGAACTAGGGAAAGTTGCATATTTTATTGTTGCTAGACAGTACCTTGACTGGCTCATCTCCTCCCTACAAGCCCTCTGTAAGGGGTTGTTGCTTTACCTGCTGATGGACTATGGGTTCCCAATATGTACTCCCCCTCATTTTTAATGATATAATTTTTAGTTCTTTGATGCCTGATACCCAATTCCTCATGGTCACACAGGCTGATGTGTTTCTTCCATGTGGACTTTGTTGCTACTAAACTAGATGGCCATTTGTTTACTTTCAAGTCTTTAAGACTCCAGATGCTATATCTTTTGATAGCCAGGCATCATCAGCTTACTTCACCACATTTACTTATACACACTTTTGTTGTCAGCAATCATATCAGGAGGGTGGGCATGCAATGATATGATTTTTATTTCTTGAAGCCTGATTACTGATCCCCTTTGACACCTCATGGTCACACAAGCTGGTGTTCTTCTTCCATGTGGACTTTGTTGCTTTTGAGCTAAATGGCTGTTTGTTTACTTTCAAGTGTTTACGACCCCAGATGCTACATCTTTTGAAAGCACCATCAACTTTCTTCACCACTTTTGCTTATGCACACCTTTGTCTTCAGTGATCATGTTGGGAAGGTGAGCATCATGGAATGCCAATTCAATAGGACAAAATGTTCTTGCATTGAGGAAGTACTTGAGTGGAGGTCCAATGCCTACCTGTTGTCTTAATACTAACCCTGTAAGTTTATACACATAGATTTATTTCCCTACTCATATATAAATACATTCACCTATGTACATGCCTTTATTTAAACCTCTATAAATGCCTTTACCCTCCTCCCCCAGTTCTTTCCTCTATTTCCTTTTACTTTCCTCCTGTCCCACTATCATGAGCAACCTTCATTGGGGTTTCAGTATTTTCTCTCTGCTGCATTACTCTTGCTCAATCCCTATCAGGCCTCCCACCACCCACCTTGTCACTGATTTTGAATCACTTGTTGTTCCTTTATCCCTGTGTTGGTCAACACCACCTCCTTTCCACTCCTTCCCATCTCCCATGCCCCCCACTCCTGGAACCATGTTCATCCAGTCTATCTTATCTAGATAGACCTGCAGAGATAACAATATGTACTAGAAAAAAAAAAAAACAGGCATCCTAAGATGAAGCAACCAAAGAAAATAAAACCATGGTAACAAGAACAACAAAAAACTCCATGTTCCCTCAGCTCCCTCAGGAGCTTCATGCTCTGTTGTACACCCTTAGTGTTTTGCCATGGTGTGGTTGGGTCCGACAGGTACAATCTCTACCCGGTTTCTCCATTGTTGTCCCCATGGGACTTTGTGTCAGCGAAGGATGCCATGATTCATAGTGGGGTTGGCCACATGGTCTTCTCTGTGCACTGGCTGTTCTGAGGGCCTTTCTGTTTGTCACTGTCGTCTACCAGGCATGATGCCCTTTTCTAGGGACTGATCTTTCCTGACCACATGAGATCAGGCCTTGCCCTCCCTGCCTCTAAGGAACCTTCTGTCTGTACATCTTCCAGGACAGATTTGGGTGGTCTTTGGGTCGTCGACGGTACTTTCGATATTCTGCACCGGTCACTGCCGTGGAATCAGTGTGGGTGCATCAAGATGCCCTGTGGGTTTCAGAGACTGGCTGTTGATGGGGGTTGAAAGCCCGGCTTGCTCCTGCAGAGATGCTGGTGCCTTTGAATTCCTGACCACATGGACCACAGCCCAACACATAACTTCTCACTCACCAGTGCCCATAACTCAAATACACTGATTCTTCTTGAATCTTCCTTCTGCAACTTTCAAATGTCTATAAGGCGGCGAAAAATAACCATGACTCGGGTCAGGCACATGTGAGTCCTCAAAGTCACATCTTTCCTTTTCAATACTTCCAAGAGGATTGATGCAGCTGATTGACCCACTGCGATGGGGCGTTTGAGCTCTTTACTGCAGCTTCCATGAGCATTCACTGAGATTCAAGCAAGATGAGATCCTTGACAATGTCAGCGTTTTTCTCCTTTTTTCATAATGTTACCTTTGGTTTAATTGCGAGAGTTCTGGTTTTCTTCACAGTGAGTTGCAATCGGCACTGAATGGCTGCAATCCTTGATCATCATCAGCGTGGGCTTCAGGATCTCATTTTCAGCGAGCAAGATTGGGTCCTCTGCATACTGAAGGTTGTTATGAAGCCTTCCTCTAATCTTGAAGCCAAAGTCTTCTTTATATAACTGCGCTCGTTCTCCTGGCACCACTGCCTCTTGCTCTAGCAACAAGGTCCTCACGTTCACAACGAAGGGTTCTAGAATTCCATTCACATGCACGCTCCTGTTTCAGAAGCAATGATGTAGACCCTGAGAGGGGCTGGAGAAGCAGTGGTGGGATAGCGCAGGCAAACGACAAATCTAGTCCAGGCACAAGAATCAGCTTCTCTGAGAATGTGCACTAAGGACTGCATTTCAACCAGGCCCTAGAATGTAAAGACGAAAACTGTAGTGCACAGTATGGGCACCAGATGTCACTGCTGGACAATTTAAAAACACAATCTCGCCCAATAGGAAAAAGGAAAGTCCAAGCACATTTTCTAGACTTCAAATGTGAAGATCTAGGGATAACGGATCTTGCCCCAAACTGATTTGGATGATCTGTGTTTCATGAAAACTTTCTGGGGCTCAGGAACGGCTTATAAAGGATAATGACTATAGATTTAGAGTTGGGAATCATGCGAATAAACCACGTCAAAAGAATTAAGTCCCACTGCACTTGGGGAGACAAAGTGAATGACTTTTTGGTTTAGGAAAGTCAAGCGGCTTCTATAGATGGAAGTGACATGGGGCAAGATGTTCGTTTCAGAGTGTGTTTGCACAAATCTTTGGTTTGGGGGTTAAGGTTATAGAATGACAGACCTTTTCTTTATGTGCAGATGCTGTGTGAGGAGAGATGTGTTTAACCTGTGACTGCTGTGCGGCTCTGTGGATTACAGAAGACACTTCCATAACTCTGCAGGACCTTGAAAGGAGGCCGGGCGGAACAGCATTATATGTCAGCAGTTCAAGTCCACACTAGCAACTTCTTGGGAAAAACCCGAGGCTTTCTACTCCCATAAAGAATGAAGTCTCATAAAGTCACAAGGGCCAGGTGTACCCTGCCCTGTGGGGTCCTGAGCAGTCAGAATTGACTTGTTGGTGAGGAGTTAGTTTTTAGTTTTATTTTACAGAGCCTTGAGAGGTCATGCGAGTACCCACTTATTGTCACGAGGAACCAGCTAAAAGAAGTAAGTACCAGTTATAGATAGTTAACAATATAAAGTACGATGTGAATATTTCCAATGTGGGGTCATTATTTTGCAGTTGGTCTTTGGGAGGCCGCCCAAGATCTCTTTCTGCACAAAATGACTCGGCTAGGACACTCATTTTGCTTTGTCTTGTTTGGGATGGTGACGTGACGTTCCTAAACTCAACTCAAACTCACTCTCTTTGTCAGGGGAGCCCATTCACAGTGACCCCCTAGGGTAGTGCGGAGGGGCAGGACTGCCCCTGGGTCTTTCTCCCGCAGAGCAGCTGTTGTTTTGCGACCACTGACCGTAAGCACGACCAGTCCCGAGGGGGTGCAAATAGATGTGCAGGAGGTTACTAAGACCAAAGGGTCGGTGGTTGGACTCCACCAGAGGCACTTCAGAAGAAGAACGAGACCATCGCCTTATGAAAGGTCACCGATTTTGGACAAGGTGATGGCCGGCGGCGGCGGCGCAGTGGTTAGTGTGGGGCTGCGATCCACACACAGTCGGAAGTTCAAAACCCCGCAGGGGGCCAGCTGACTGCACAGCCGGCCAGGAGTGGAGCGTGAGATCCTGAAACAAACTGCGACTCCCAGGAGGCGGCGTTGGTGAATATCGACATATCCCTCCCTGTCGCCACAAGGTGGCGATAGAGGCCCACCACACTGGGGCGGCTAGGCATGGGGGTGTGTGTGGGGGGCGGTCTAAGCAAAAGGTTGATGAGTCAATGTTAGCGGGGCACCCTTGGAGAAAGCCTCCGCCACAAGGATCCCCCCTCGGAAATCCTCCACGGGACCAGGGAGTTGGATGGGAGGGGCTTTCGTTTGATTTGGGTGGATCCGGAGCCGTCCCGGCGACATCGTCTTCAGTCTGCAGACGGCTGGTTCGAACCCCGCATGCACCGTCCGCTCAGCAAAGGCGAGCCTGGGAACCGGGTGGGGCTGCCTCCTCCTCCGTCCGCGGGCCCCAGCAATTGCATTAGACTGATGGCAGTGGGCTCCGTCCAGTGGATACCGTTTCAGCATGGAGCCGTGCACCCTGGAGAGCTGCCGTCGAGGCCACCAGCCTCTCCCAGGGAGGAAGTTGAGGCCTTCGTTTCCCGTTAAGATTTCCGTGGTGATCCCAGGAAATTATAGTCGGGATAGGCACCATGTCGGAGACGCCTCTGGGGGATTTCCCTGCTTATTTATCTTCTCTAGGTCTGATTACCTCACACTTCTGTAAAGTACTTAATTAGTCTCTTCAGACACCCAAATTGGATAACTCTGTCCAAATTTAGATGTGGAGAGGGTGACGGTGTTTAATTGGCACTTGGGGACTTTCGAGGGAGTCGGGGAGCAGGAGGAGTTTGCAAGGAGGTGTTGGGAGCCGTGCACCAGGGCTCGGAGAGCGTCCTGGGCTGGGTGCTGCTGCCTCACAGAACCTCTGGAAGTGCCGACGGCCCATGGCCTGCCATTGGCTCCACCAGCCCCCAGAACCGCCAGTGATAACTCTGCTTTTCAGAATGAGGTCTCTATTTCCTCTGCAGTTCACTATTTGGTGGTTCTGTCTGTGTATATTAATAATCTCAGGCACCCGTGTGTTTATTAATTGTCCAAAGATCCTTTTGGCTTAAAAAAAAAATCTCGAAGATCTTGAGTGAAGTTTTCTTCCGATGTCAATTTTTGTTACTATTAATCAACATGATCTGAATGTATCAAATGACCTTTGAAACCTTTCCCTGTTTTTTGGATCGTTCTCCACATTCCCTCCACAGTCTACCTCTTTTCCTGCATGAGGGAGGCAGACTGGTTAGCTGCAATTTGGCCACAGAGGCTGTCTGGTCAATATTCTCACCAAGAGTCTGTGGTTCAAGTTATTTTCATGCCTCCCTTCTCTTTCTCGATCCCTTTGCACATTCAATTTTATCGCTAGGGATCTTTTTCACTTTGTCCACCATCAGCCAAGGGGACTCTGCTTGCTCCCCCTTGAGTTGTCCTCATCCTGGTACCGCTAGCTGGCAGGCCCCTTCGCTCTCTGTGGTTTGTGTTCAAGTGATGACTCCTCTCTGTTCCACTCCAGGCCACCCTTCCTGTGATGAAGAGTCCGCCATATCTGGGCTACTCACTCTGCTTTCTTAGCTTTCCTGAACTCCTGCATATGTTTGTCTGCATTACACACTTTAATTTATGATTACGGCCTGATATCCACTGCCCTCTACCACCTTTACACACACACACACACACACACACACACACACACATTATGAACTAGATTATGAGCCACGCGATAAACTATATCAAAGGCATCTAGGACTGTGGGGTTTACTATACGTAAACACTCAATACATATCTTTCTTTTTTTTTTTTTTGGCATCACTGCCTCTGGTGGTCGTGGATGCTACCCAGTGCCGCTCCTTGAGAGCTGCCGCTGAATTTGAGCTGCCAAGCCCGCGGGCTGCAGTCCTGCACTCAACAACTTACCCCGCTGGGGCTCAGCCCACATAACTATCTTCCATATGTCTCGGTAACCGGAGCAACTAGAACACAGTAGGTGCTCACTTAATACATGTCAATACAACTGAAACTCAACCCAAACCAAACTACAAATAGATTCTTAGTCATCGCAATGCTATAGAACATAGTAGAACTAACCTTTCGCGATTCTGAACCTGTAGATCCAGTAAGAAACTCTTGGGTATGTGGGTTTTCTTCATCTTTTTCCTCCCCTGGGGCAGGTGAGTGTGATCTTGATGTTAACCATCCAATGCCTAGCCCACAGTACCACCAAGGCCTCTGTGTTAAGCCAGGTTTACTAGAGAAACAAATTCATAGACATTCACATGTGTATAAGAAAGAGCTTTATATACTTGAGCAGTTATACATTCAGAAAGCATTCCAGTCCAATCTAGTCCAAGCCTGTAAGTGTGATATTAGCTAACATGTCCAGTACCAGTCTATACATTCCTCTTCAGATTCATGCAACACACGCAATGACATTGAATGCAGGAAGATCACAGGCCACTGGGTGAAAAGTCTTCTGGATCCAGTGGCAACAGACGCATCTCAGGATTGGCAGGGGCCTCCACATGGTTTTTCCAACTCAGGACACTACATAGTTCCAGATGTCTTGTCAGCTGCAGTGTCTCTCAAGGAGTAAACAGAGCGAGTGTCTCCTACCTCCAATGAGGAATACAGGAGTTCTCAGAATCTTCAGAAGAAGACCATGCCCACACAGAGGTCTCATTGGCTATGATCTGATTGTTAGGCTAGATTCCATCCCTTCACTCTTAATCCTCTCAAATTGACACACAATTATAAAACTACCATAGACCACATCCCTTGTTGATTTGACACATTCATTCAACTCTTTAGCCATATACAATTTTCAAACCTACAATAATAAAATCGTGTCTGGATAAAATTAAAATGCATACAGTTAAAAAATGTGCCACCTTCACTTAAACATAACATCCTATAAGTGAACAAAACAAAAAGTTCTATGTCTAACAATTGCAGTTAATAATCCTATGAACATATTTCCCCACCTGTGAAAGTTTGTAAGCCAGCCACTTCATACCTTTAGCCTCCCGATTTTGGGTATCTAATTTCTATGCTGCCCCATTATATAAACCCAGTGCTCTGAGGAGACAATCACATTCTTTGATGTGAAGAATCTTCATTCCAGTTGGAACCTTGTGAAGTCCACATCTATAGCAAAGTCAAATCTGGACAGGCCATCCATGAACTCTCCAGTAATGTGCACCAGTTCACAGGCTCAAAAAATCTTCTCTTTCTCTGGTTGGGTTTGGTCAACTCTATGTGGGCTGCCTCATTTAGCCTCACCAGGGTGCACATTGGTTGCCTTGCCTTTAGACCATGGCCCCATCGTAAATTCTTAATAACCCTAGTACCCTTGTGCTAGGTCATGAACTTCAGACCAGACAACCCATTCTTGTCTTCTCTTCTGGTTCCATTCTGGTCTTCTCCATTGCATGGGTGGTAGTTCAGACATTACCAGCCTCTTTCTTGCTGCATCTCTCCCACTTCCACTCAGCAAGTGGATCCAAGTTGTTACCTAGCAAGCATTTCATCCTGTCCACAGGCTCCCTTTAATGTTCAGTCCTAGAGTGGAGTTTTCTTCATGGTTCCAGACTTTTTCCATCTCCTCACAAAATCCACTAGTTCAAACTTCAAAGATCCAAAGAGTTGCTTTTTTCTTCAATCTGTCAACAATCCCCTAGGCAGGTCTCTTGGAATGCAAATGTCATGAGTACTGGAGTACTCCAAAACACTGGGTGGAGCTTATCTTTTCAGGGCCTTCTTTGCAGGTGTGCCCTAAACCCATTTAGCAATCCTATTTTAATGACTGAAGACTGAAGATGGGGGGGGGGGGCTTACAAGCTCTCTATGTTCATTTCTATCAATCCTTATATCAACAATAATAAGCAGAAGAAATCAGTATAAGCAAACTAGAATCAGATATAAAACTCAATTCTTAAAACAGTCAATTAAAATCCTTAGTTAGCTTGTTTTATTCCTTGTCTAAACTATTCTGTTGATACAAAATAAGGGATTAAACCTCTGAGAGCATTGCATCAGACAGGGTCAGGCCTTCTGTTAGCCATTTTGACCCCATTCAGCCATTTTCTCTAACCAGCATGGTCTCTGAGAAATTCAAAGGGTGATTTTTACCCCTGAGCTCAAAATATACATTAGCATCATTCATTTTTGCCATTTCAAAGAGGAATAACCCAAAACAACAATCCAACAAAATAATCAAAACTCTTAACTCCCCCTATTCTTTCCAGGAAACTACTGTGAGGCAGAGGTGGAACAAACATCTCCATGTTCACAATTTGTTTCTCCAGTACCCCACTCCCAAGGTGCCAAAATGTGTTAGTTTGGGTAGACTAGAGAAACAAATTCATAGATACTCATATGTGTATAAGAAAGAGCTTTATATACATGAGCAATCATGCATTAAGAAAGCATTTCAGTCCATTCTAGTCCATAACTTCGATATTAGCCCATATGTCCAGTACTAGTCTATAAATTCCTCTTCAGACGCACACAACACATGTAATCACAGGCCAGTAGGTGAAAAGTCTTGTGGATCTAGTGGTGGTAGAGGCATCCCAGTGTTGGCAAGGGTCCCCATGTGATTCCTCCAGTTCAGGACCCTAACACAGTTCCATATGTCTTGTCAGCTGCAATGTCTCTCAGGGAGTGTATGGAGAGAGATAACAAGTGTTTCACCTCCAATGAGGAATGCAGGAGTTCCAGAGTTCTCAGGAGAAGGCCATGCCCACACAGAGGTCTTATTGGCTACGACCTGTTTGACCTGCTGGACTCCACCCTTTCACTTTTAATCCTCTCAAATTGGCAAACGATCATATAACTATCACAGCCCCTTTATCCTGAGAAATTAATTTAAATTTGTTGTTAGGTGCTGTCAAGTGGGTTCCGACTGATTGTGAGCCCGTGTATGAACAAACCACTACCCGATCCTCTGCTGTCCTCACAATTGTTTGTAGGTTGAAGTCCATTGTTGCACTCAGCCATCTAGTGGGAAAACATGCTGGATAGTAAGGGCTTACAAGAGCTAGCCAAAGCCGCCTCTCTTTCACGATGATGTCTCCAGGCTGCTAAAAACTCACGTTTCCTTCAGGATATGGGTTTCCTCTTAATTCTGAATTACTGAAGCATCTTATCATATTGATCATTAGCATATCTACACTGGCTGTGTATTTATTTTACATCTTGTAATTTGAAGCTCTTTTAGTGGGTACACTTTTAGTATTTCTTCTTGAAGAATTGGATCCTCTAGAATGTGAAATGAAGGTTCGTATCAATGACAACTCCTGGATCTGAAGTCAAGAGCCTGGGTATCTGATATTTATATTGCCACTCAAGTTTTCCTTTTATTAGCATTAGCGTGATATATACTTTTCCATTTCTCTCTCTTTCACTTTTAGGCTATCCATGTAGTTATATTTAAAGAGAGCTTCTTCTTCAGGGTTCAATCAAGTCCAGTCTTTTTCAGGGCCAAATACAGTAGTTTCTGCATTTGAATCAGAAATTCTAGCATATGATTCTATTTAAATCCCACACCCTGCTGTTAGCTTTCTGTTTGTCTTATGTGTCTTTTCTTAATTTTTTTCATATTCTCTTTCATTAAAGGAAGAGAATATAAATATATGAAAAAGTCTGTTTTATTTAAATATTATTGATCTATATCTCCTTGCTTTTTTTCATTCTGGTTGTCCTTGCTCCTCAAATATGCACCTTTAACTTATAAATCTGGCTTCAAATACCACTACATCATGTCACATGCAGAATATTGCATTCTATATTTCCCTCTCTTTATTCTTTGTGTCATTCCTATATATTTTATTTCCTCATAATGTGTAAGTCCTAGACTACATTGCTATCATTTATGCTTTAAGCAGTTATATTTGAAGATCATTTAAAATCTAGACAAAATGTCTTATGCATTTTCCCTATCTCTACCATTTATGATTTTATTCAATCTTTTGTGTAGATTTGATTTGATATCTGGTATTGCCTTCTTTTTACCTAAAAAAAAAGCCTTGAACTTTTCTTTTGTTTTTGTTGAAAGATTGACAATTACTTCTTTCAGTTGTTTTCATTGGAAGCATATATGTTTCATTTAAAAAATATATTTCAATTTTGAAGTCTTTTGGTACAGATGTGTTTGCAGACATCCCCCCCTCCCCACTGCCTTCAGTTCACTTGTCTCACATGAGGATGAGGAATCTGCTGCTCATTTTTCTCTTGTTTTATATGCACTATATTAAAATGTCTCATTTTCCTGGATGGTATTAGGTTTTGCCTTTACATAGCTAGCTTTCAGAAGTTTGATCTCACTGTGTTTTACTGTATAGCTCACCTCTTTATTTTGTTTTAGAAAAACTTTCTCTTCACTCCTCTCTCATGTCTGGTAACTGTAAAAAATGATGATTTTTTTTTAAGTGTACACAACTTTCATTGACTTCATAACTTTCACTGCTTTTTACAATAGTGGGCTCACAGTCTTTGTCTTTTGTGATCCATTTATTTCACTCAGCATAATGTCCTCCAATTTAATCCATTTTAGGAGGTGTTTCATAGATTATTTGCTATTTTTTAATATTGCATATTATTCTTTTTGTGTGTGTGAGGGGACATCAAATAGTCTGTGGAAATGTAATTAAAGCATTTCCCCCCATGTACACTTTGAAGTCCTCTTATACATGCCATACTTAGTTTATTGGTTTAGAATACCTAAGTTTGCTCCCATTTTAACCTTTAGGCCTTTCATCTATTTTGCATTAGTTTCTGTAAATGGTGTGAGGCATAGATCTTTTTTTTTTTTTGCAAATGTTTATTCAGTTTTTCCAAGAACAGCTATCTTAAGAGATGATCTTTTCCTCATTTAATGCACTTTGGCCCTTTTTAGATCAACTGCCCATAGTGAATGATGTAATTCACTCCTGAGACTCCTACTCAAAGTTCTCTGATTTGAGAACTTTCTATCCTGGATGGGAAGAATATGAGAGACACAGATATTTTTTTCTCCCTACTCTTTTATTGTAGTTTACCCCCAGCTTTCAATAAAACATGGAGATAGGAGTTCATATATGGACTCAACTGTTCACATATGGACAAAACATGGAGATAAGAGTTCATATATGGACTCAACTGAGTCTCACTGGACTCCACTTGAATTCTCTGGAGCTGTCTCTTTGTTGCTCCTTCCTCTGTAATATTATGCCCCACAAATTCCACCTTCCTTGCCCTCTCTGTATTCTGATCTCCTTTTATTCAACTCAGAGGACCGGTTTAACTTTGTATTGTGTCTTTGAAAAGAATAAATAAGCTAGTGCAGTATTCAAATTCCCATGTTGGATTTCTTCCTCTCAGAATCATTGTCTTGTAATGCCACTTTTCTTGTCTAGAAACCAGTGTTTTAAAATTTCATCTGGTTTATAACAGAGGTGAGGTCGGGCTGCAATTCAAGCCATTTGCACTTCACTTTTGCCTGAAGCAAAAGTGTCTGATAATGATGGGGCAGGAACATGATCACTTTCATCCTGGCACCCTGGTCCTAAAGCCCACAGTTGGCCTTCTGCAGCTAATCATAGAAGAGAATTCCAGTCATGAAGGATGGGATGGCTGATGCATGTGCAAGCACCCCAAGAAGTGATTTCAGAAAGCACACGGAGTCTCTGAAATCAGAGGCTGTTTGACCTCTTCATCAGCTGAGGTCAGACAACATCAGGGAGAATAGAATTCTTTCCTTCTAAATTCTCTACAAAAATGCTAGGATTCAAAAAATATATTGCTTTTCTTGATTCATTTGGAGTAACTGAAATCCAGAGGAGTATTTTCTTCTGGAAGCCAATTGGCAGAAAGGTCCAAAGTAGAACTTAGATGCCCACTGCCTCAATAGCTGGTATGGTAGTTTAGATAAAGGAGAGACAATCTTCATAGTCTGAATCCACATGAGAAGATTGCATATTTCACTTCTTAGCTGTTAAATACTTTATTACCCCTTTCTATCCAGTTTTTGTTTACAAACAACTTCTAGAATTATGCTTTGGTATGTTGCTATAGCGTTGGCACAAATCCCCAAAGATTCAGTGCAAACATCAGTATCTATATTTCCCTTATAAAGAGTACAGGATTTAGAAAAGCACAATCATAGTATTAGAAAGCAATCAAAGTGTGCACTCACATGAAAATGTTTATAGTTACCAAATCTATAAGGAATTACTCTTGTAGTATTTTCTTTTTTATTAGCTTTTTAAAGTGACTGGCATTTTCAAATAAAACTATTTTCCGTTATTGTGCACTTAAAGATTTTTTTCTGAGGTCATAATATGGAAATTCATTGCTTTTTCAGTTTGTGATGATTTTCCTGAGTCACAGAATAACATCTTGGAAGGATACTTCTGGCTGTGGTAGTTTTAACTTAAATATATAGTTAGAAAAATAGTTAGAAAAAAGTTCAAATATTCCAAATAATTTACAAACACAGTGCACAAAAGTACCTGAAGATTAATAGAAAAAAATTTCCTAAAATTCAGTGACTTCTATTCGACATGAACTTATAAATACCAATTATAATGAGTCTGCTTATTTAAATCAAAGGAGTTGTTAAAACTACATGATCTAGTTGTGGGTTTACTTAAATAAAAACAGCTCTTAAAGTTCTGTAAGATGCTATCCTTCCTCTTAGAGGATACCAGGGAAGTAATCAGTCATCCTCTGACTAGGCTTACACTGTGTTTTCCTTCTCTTTCACCTTTCTAGTGACTTTTGTTTGGGAGGGGGGAAAAATCTTAGGCAACTTCCTGGGGAGTGAAAAATAACAGCAGTGGATTTCACTGGTGGTGTGGTAGGCCAGACGTTGGGCTACAAGCGTCAAGATCAGCAGTTCAAATCCACCAGCCACTGAGCAGGAGCATGACAGAGCTGTCCACTCCCATCTCAGTGACAGTCCATGGAATGCAGTCTCCACTGTGGGTGGGCATGGACTTGCTCATAGTGGGTGAGCTTTGAGGTGACGAGGAGTCGTGCTGACTTGGGGTGGGGGGGTCTACCTCCGATGGGCTTCCACCATTTTATGTCCTGGTCTTTGTGTCAGATTCTAGACTTTCATACGGGTAACGGTCAAGTCATTCATGGGTCTAATGGGATCGTGACATATGTGTGTGTGTGTGTATGTGTGTACATGTGCTCGTGTATGCATATTTTTAGGCTTTTGTTGGTTTTATGCCCTATCCATCAGGAGGGTTGCTCCTTTTGAAATTGTGTGCAAAGTGACAGCCCACACTCCTGTTTTCAATGGACACTGAACATGTATCTAATGCCAAAACATCTGTTCATTTCTGTCAGCACAGACGTGGATTTAGTCCAGTTGATTGCCTGGTGTTATGTACAAAATACAGCTGGCTGGCTAGCTTGCTGGAGTTTGGATTGTGGCTGAGTTGGCTGGATGTTTGGTGTCATGTAGACAGATGTTATGACTGGCTAACGATGGAATGAGGGTTTTGGGAAAGACCAGGTACAAATTTGGGAACCAAACCTTCTTGTGTAAGATTTCATTGGAAGGGCTATGCATTTGTTTTTAAGATGGACTTTCAGAAAGTTTAAGACCAGGCCATGTTTATCTTTGGTATATAACTATTCTTTTTCCAGTGTTTTGTACACTAGTGCCCCCCAATATCTTCACAGTGTCCTAGGTCACTGAGCCCAAGGTTGCTGCTGTGAATCTTCTCCCCTCAGATGGAATTGAAGTTCCTATCTTCCTTAGCCACTACGGCCCCCTCTCCCATTTCCCCTCCCTGTCTGAACACATGTACCTGGACCCTGCTCAGAGTTCTGCTCTTCTGTAAAGTACCATCTCAGAATCAGATGCTTCTACCGTGGTTTGTGACTGGTTTGGGGTTAATATTGATTGGTTCTTCTTTCCCTATGTGGAATGGCTCCCAATGGAGGCTGGAACCCCGGACTATTTGGCAATTTTTAACTGTTGTGCTTGCCCGCAGCACATTTGCTTAATTAGATAGTGAGACACACCCTGGGGGTGAGGAGGAATCAGCCTTGAGGAGTGAGGATCAGAAGAGAGCCTTCTCCATCAAGCTGATTCACTGTGGGTGCAGGGATGAATCAGCAAGCTCCATGGTGTCTGCTTTTGAGATACGCCCCCCCACCCCCACCCCGCACCCCAGCCCCATTCCCATTCCCCGTCCCAGTGAAATAGCATTGAGATAGTTTTTTCCATCCTGGACCTGAGCAATGATGCTCAGAACTTACTCCAAAATGAAACAGACACAGACATGACATATTCTTGTTGGCTATGACACAATCCTTTTATAGATGTAATTTCTCAGGGGTTTTATTGGGGACCAGGGTACTCGCAGGAATGATGGTTGGACCCCAGCTGAGGTCACTTCAGGGACACCAGGTTTGGAGTTATGTAGCAATAAATCTTAGATACCTGCTGAAGGTTCCAAAACATTGCAAAGATATTTGCCGAGATGGGGGCTGTGGGAGGATGGGGTGGGAAAGTATACAATATGTGGGTGTTTCTAACACTAGTAGAGTATAAGCCAGGAAAATTGTAATATCTCTTTTCATGGAATTTTATTTAAACCCACATGTGTCACTCTCTGAAAAAAACTCAGGTATTACTTTTAATGGTTTTGTTAAGATCTTAAAAAAATAATGATTAAGGCAATACCAGGGACACATAATGTTTTGTGCCCAATAAATGGATTGATAGTGACACTTTCAGATTACCATGAATGAAGAAAAATCCCTCGAGGCAATCCTTTAAGTATTCTTCAAATAAGTTTCATAAATCTAGTTCTTATTCTGCTGGTTTTATTTGTTAGCTGAATAGGGCTTGAGATGTCGATATAAAGTTATTGACTGAGACCTGGCTGCTGCAGGGCTGGAGAAGATTGTGAAATTCATATACATACATATATTTGAGAGAGAGAAAGAGAGAGAGAGAGAGGTTTGGGTGAAATTTTACAACACAAATTACTTTTCCATTCAGCAGTTGACCCACATTTTGTCTCAGGACATTAATCCCAGTCCCCCCAATGTAATATCCCTTTTCCTCCTTCCTCCCTGGGCTTCATTTTTCCTTCCTTCCTGCAACTTTCTCCCTTCTGAGCTTTGTTTTTTTGGGGAGAGAAATGCTGTTCTTTTGACCTCCTTTGGTTGATGGTTCCGAGGTGTATGTACCTGTATTGCTATTCACTTTATATATTTGTCTACCATTGAGTTGAAGGTGATTTGAATCCAGATGCTCAGTTTCAGGCTTGAAGGTTATCTAAGGGCCATGGTTTGGTGATCCCATCAATCTCTGTTTGACCAGTCAGTCTTTTTTCCCCCCTTTAATTTTGCTCCATATTCTTTCTCTCCCCAGTCTGTCCAGAAACGTCTCTTGCAATGTTGATGAGAGTGGTGGGTGGGTGGCAATGTCTTAGAGCTCTATTGGTCCCAGGATTCTGGGGGGCTGAAGTTCCTGTGGTCCTTTAGACTAGTCACTCTCTTCCCTCTTCTTTGTTCTCAAGGGGGAGAGGCCAAGAGTTGCATCATAGACAGCCAGTTAGAAGCTCTAAAGACCCTTGTCACTACTCAGCAAAGGAGGCTGTAGAACTGTGAGGACTTTGTTAGGGCAGCCAACACAGCCCTCCCTGACCCTCCATGGTTCTGAGTTTCAGGGACTACCACTCTCCAGGCTTTTGACCGGGCTAACAAGTGGTTTTCATGACTTTAGCTTCTGTATGTTCTACTACACACAGACATACTTACAGTCCATATAAATATATGGTAGAAATATCCCCAGACACATCTGAGGTATCAGTGAGGACTGAAAAAAATCCATGGCCTCTGACAAGGCTCCACCATATTTATAAACCATAAAAGAAATATTCTCCCTAAGAAGGAGGGTGCTTTCTATCATCTGAAAGAGTTTCTCTGCTCACAAGATTCGCATGGATGGGAGTGTATATCAATGGGCTTGTGTATGTTTGATATTATTTGTATCCACTAGAGTCTTATATGGCTTAAGAAAGATTTCAGAAATGAAAACATGTATGTTGTATCTGTGTAGCAAAATGCCAGCTTTTATTTAAACCACCAAAAATTCCAGTCGGCTGCTGGAATGAAGTAAAGAAAGGCACACTTCCTGTTTACAAGGCAGCTAGAGTTCAGCTGTCAGATGGTTTGGGTTAAGATGTAGTTGTTTCCATTCCATGCTCTTGCTGATGTTTCTATAAGATATTTTTCCCTGTGTCTGTGATTACCCTGTGTCTTCTTCTTTGTTTGTTGTGGTTTTTGTTTTTTAAATCATCCCTTAATAGCAAAACTGCATTTTTGGCCACTTTGAACCAAAAGCCCATTTTTTTGGACTTCTAGATACCCCTTTCCCCCAATTGCTTCTTTGGAATTTGTCTACCTATATATATATATATTTCCTAACTACTTTCAGCAAGAAGCTACTATTCAATCTTAACCCCTAAGTATGTAAGCCTATAATGGATTCGAGGCCTCCACCTCGTCTGTGGCTTTCCTGGGATGATAGACACTGGCATGTTTACTCTGTGTAGCTGCCCCACCACGGCTAGCATGAAGAGATGAGACATCCTCTCGTGTCAAGTTTGCATTCTGCCCTAAGGAGAGTTTGTGAGAGGGGGAAGTGCACGGCACCACTGCGCATGTGGAGCGATGGTCATGCTGCATGCTTGTCAAAGGGTTAGAGCCTTCCCCACGCATGGATGTCAAGAAGTGCGGACAGGAAAACCAGGGCGTTGACCAGCTCCTTCTGGTTCAACCCTTTGGTGTGCATTTGCATTTCCACCCTTGATTTACTGAGTCCGAGTAACCATTTAATAAAACCCCAAGGTGGTTCTTTCTGTATGCGTGAGGTTCGCTTCACACTAACTATTCAACTTTCTGAAGTTTAGCCTCCCTCGGCTCTTGCGTACAAGACGCTGGTGGCACGTCTTGTAAGTATCTGGCAGCTAAGCTAAAGGTGGTTGGTTCCAACCCGCCCTGGAGTCTTGTAGGAGACAGTAGGAGGTGATCTCTTCTGGTGAAGAGCCTAGAAAGCCCCACGGTGCAGCCCCCATGGCCACAGGTGTTGTTCAGAGTTGAAAATGAATGAGACAGCACCCAACTATGACATGAAGGCAGGGGACTCACCAGGGAGTTATGATTTCTTTCCCCCATGTTCCCTCTCTTAAAAAAGGAAACCCATAAAAATCTACAGCCAAACCATTTGGCATATTTGGTTTTATTTCCATTCTATGTAGGAAAAAAAAACCCTGTATGCGAATGATGCTGAAGTGCAAAGAAGTTGCTGTGAAGACCACAGTCTGCCTGCCTCACACCGTGGTCTTTTCAATCATTCCTATGCATGGGAAAGCCAGACACTGAATGAAGAGGCCCACAGAAGACTGATGCTTTCTCATGGCCACCTGGACACGTGCATGCTAAAAGCGCTGTCCAGAAGAGCAAGCCACTCAGTCTGGTGAGAAGCATGTCCAGCTTCTCCAGCTAAGGAGAAGCATGCTCCTTAGAAGTGAGAAGGACAGGGTTTGTCCCTTGTACTTTGGACATGTTATCAGGAGAGACCAGTCCCTGGAACATGGACATCAAGTTTGTGAAAGTGGGGGGTTATTGCAAAAGAGAGGAAGGCATCCATCAGAGAGATTGGCACAGTGGCTGCCAATGACGGGCTGTCGAGTTAATTCTAATTCGCTCTGGACCTATGGATAACAATAGGAGATCCTGCCTGTTCCCTTCCCGTCCTCACAATTGCTGTTTAAGCCCATGCGCCAGTCACCGTGTCAGTCGGTGCTTGTGAAGATGGATCTGAACCAGGCAGTGCTTCATGTTGTAGTATGCTGGGCCACTCTGCATCAGAATCCACTGGACAACCCCAAACAAAATTGGTCAAGGTAACTGGTCTGGAACACCGAACAGCAACAACAACAACAACAAAAACAGCAACAACAACAACAACACATGCCTCCAATAATTCATGGGAGCAGGTCTAGAAACCTGCCCAAACTGAGATGGTTCTGGAACGCTGAGATCATCACTGTGCAAGCACAGGCGGACAGGATGGCTGGAACCTTCAGTCTTCCTGAGTCACAGGACCCAAGTCCATGCACCGTGCCACCCTTCGGTAGTTGGTCTTAACAATGGTCTTATTCCAAGTCACACGGCCCTGCCCTCTAGATAGTGACTTGGTCCTCTGAGGTCACACGGAAAGTGATCATTCTGGGTCTTAGCTGAAGAAGTCTTTATCCTTTCCAGCTGGAAAAGAAATGTGTTACTGGCAGAGGGAGAAAGGAAAACGAACCCCTAGGCCACCATTTCCCTTGGCCTCTTTCCTTTGAGGGGGAGCTGGGGTGGGGGAGAGGGGAGAGAAAGAAGCAGTTATTAACTGAGAAGAAATTGTTCGTTAAAGCTAACCACATTTGTCCATAAAAGAAGCCCAAAGTCAAAGCAATTTGTTTCTTTTTCTACTGTTTCTCTTTAATTCTGAAGGATAATGGATGGGATGTGGAGTAAGTTATGCCTTTTCTTCTTCTTATATATAGATTGTGAATAATTTAAAAAAGCTGCACTAAAGCTTATCCTGTTTGAGCTCAGGACCTGCTGCAGAACTGAGCACATGAATGCCCTTCAGGAGGCATACAGGCAACATGTCTTTACCCTCACCACCTACCTTTGTTCTTTGGGCTGTCATCTCTGACAGCAGATGTTTATTATTATTATTATTATTTGCTAGATTTGAATTAGGTAACAAATAGAAAGCAAATCTTTCATGAGAATTTTCCACAAGAATTTATACTTAAGCGTGTTTTCTAATACTTGTAACACATTACATCATTTATACTGTGATTTATAGAACTCCCAGGGAGACATGTCAAGTTGTCTGCTCCCTTTAGGACTGCAGTCTTAGAAACTGTACTAGCAGATCTAATTCTGTCCTCTAGGGGTTGCTGTGATTGAGTTGACGATAGTGAGGTTGGATCAAACTTCATGTCTTCTTTGAGTGTCCACTTCGTGTCCAGTAAGTAAAACAGGGACCAATGCCTCCACCTAACAGAGGTGGCGGGAGAAAGACAACATTTTTCTCTCCTATAAAGAGACGCAGTCTTGGAAGCTCACAGAGGTGGCGATCCTCTGGATTTGGTTTTGATTTTTAATAGATTCAACAGTAAGAATGCTTACACACGGGGGAAGTAGAAGACTTGCATTTCTGCTTTCTACGCTGACTCAATGATACCGTGTCTGTTGCTAAAGTACAACTGTCCTGTCACTTCTGTTCCTTTGTTAAAAACAACCATGTTGTTCGCAGCTTCAGCTACAGTACTGCGTCGTACCTGGAGTGTAGTCATCGCACTTACATATTAGTGAAGGAATAAATGAGTGAAACAAGTAGATAACGATATTATGGATCTGCCATGAATAACAATGAAATGCACTTCCTCCCCACTTTCCCTTATTTTGTTTAAGACAGTATTTTGTTTGAGACAGTATCATACTTTTAGCAATTGCACTAGATGGTGACTTATGATTTAAGCACTTCATGTGGTCATCAGGGAAAAATAGATTTGTTTACTCTGCTACCCTGGAATATTAAATGAACCTTTCTGGTTCCTGATGTCCACCTTGGACTTCACTTTAATGTGAAAATGTTGTAAACTCTTGTTCTTTCAGTGCATTTGGGGGTTTATCAGTGTCCCTCCTGACAGATTGGTCAAGCCAGACACCCTCAGAAAGATGTGGGAATACTTTTTCATTACAGTTGTTCAATCTAAAACATTTTGAGTCACCACCGAGCTGGGTTTCCCTTCAGTGACATGGGAGAGGCTGTTGGCTAGTTTTGAACATTTTGTTCTGCTTTTATAGGACCCTTGACAAACATTGAGTAAATGTGCCTCGTGACACTTGTATAGCCACTAGAAGTACTATTGGCAATGCCCCCGCCCACCCCCCATCACAAAAGGCAGGCTTCTTCACAGGGTTTCTGCCTGGAGTGTTTATACACTTTCAATCCTATCTCTTTGGGATATTTCTGGCATTCAGGAGGCACTTTAATGGAGATTTTCTTGGAATGACTAGTATGTACTTAAAAGATGGGGAGGCGGCCAAGGACATGGTCTGCTGGGCCCCAGAGCCCTCATGGAGACAGGTAGATACTGACTCCCTGTACTATTTCTGTCACTTCTCTCTGCCACTCTGACTGTGCTAGATGTTGCGATAAATAAGACTTCTTGAAGAAGGGAGGACAATTATCCCTTTTCTCTCCTCTTTCACCTTTCAACTTTGTGAAAGTTTTACAGACTCAAACCCAACTTGTTGGCTAGAAGCCTAGAGGGATTCCTCATCTGGCAGGTTGTTGGGATATTTTTTATGATAGCTCGTGTTTCTCTGCGTTTGAGACTGAGGTATGTGAAATACAGGTCAGGGGTTGGAAACAAATGCCTGCTTGTCATGTAGAAAGAAATAATTGGCATGGAATGCAGTGACGAATGCCTGCCACCCTGGCAGCCCTGGTGCTTTTCTTTTCATGCTATTGGTTTTGGCGCCTATTTCCAAATAAATAATGGACAGGTTCATAATTTGCTGACTGTATCTTTATTAACTCTGTCAAGTTATCGTATCTTGGATCCCAAGAGATAAACGGCCTGGGAGTTTTATTATTTTTAGGGATGAGGATTGTCTTTGCAGCTTTCAAAAATAACAACAAACTTTTTATTGTGAATTGGGTGAAGGTCCCAGAGCATATTCCAGTTCTGAATTTAATAATTCATAAACGTTTCAATTCATCCCATTCTTTGTAATTCCTTCAAGGCAACACACTTAGCCCATTTCTGCCAGGGTTTACTATTTTCATTCTCCCTTCTTTGCCTATTCTTCTCAACGTCCTCCTTGAGTAAATGCTATCCTTTGATAAAATGATTGATTATTCTTAGGTGTGCATATCTCCCTGGTGTTATTGTTCTTCCTCATACAGTCCTTGCATGGAAAAAATGCAGGGCTTCCTATTCCCATGAAGAGTGACAGTCTCAGAAACTCACAGGGGCAGGTCCAGCCTGTCCTGTATGGCTACAATGAGTTGGCATCACCTCGGTGGCAGTGAGTTTTGTTTTGTTTTTAATAGCTGACAATTGAGCAACTGGGATGATTTCAATTCCAGATGTAGTGGTTACTGAGAACCAGTGTCTGAGGTTATACCGTTTTCTCTCTGACCAATAAACCTAGTACATTTTATGACTCTGAATTTTATTTCATGTTTCTCTCCCATTCTCTCTACATAGTATCTTCTAATATGATCCTCTTCAGATCTGTAGTTTGTGGTAGCAGAACACCATAGAGTTCTTCTGATCTCAATGTTATGGAAACTGATGTTTGCATGGTCCATCAGCCCATTGGCTTATTTCCATGTAAATTCAATTTTCTTCACTTTTCTTTTCTCTAGACAAGGAGACATCAATAGGTGCACCTTAACTGGCAACTCATGGACGTTTAAGAGCCTAGTTGCTATTCACCAAAGTAGAATGTAGAAAGAACTGTATGCCAGTTGACTTTGGTGTCTCCCAAGACTATAGTCCTGACTCCCAAGCTCAGTAACTTATTCCCTCAAGGTGTTTAGTTATGCCTAAGAAGTTTTCATAATTCAGTGTCTTGTATGCTGCAGTACATTCATGGGTATATTCGTAACAAAAACAGACAGCCATGTGTAAATATTCACACATACACACACACACACACATGTGCTTACACTTCCCCTCTCTCCCATGCCTGTTTTGGTAGCATGCAGATCCATGACTATATCTACTCACCATTCCCTGATATTTCAGGGTAGTGTACACAACAGTATTTACACTAGATGCATTTAACATCTGTACTCTACCCAATGCCTTCTCCCGCCTCCATCATTATTCTCTTTGGGAGAAAGGTTTGGCCTTCTGCTTCAATAATCGCACAGGAAACCCTGTGGGGGAAGTTCTACCCTGTTATGCAAGATCACTATCAGTCAGAAACAATTTGATGGTGATAGGTTTGGCTTGACATAGTAAGATTTCCTCTGGACCTCTCTTTAACAGGAGGATAGCATTAAATAAATTATGTACAGCAGGTTAGGTAAATGCAACAAATACCATCCCAATGAGCTATGCTTTAGGTACAAGAGGACTTCGGATATCTGAAGATTTCTGAAAGAAAATCTCCAGAGAGGAAAATCTAGCCTGAGGAGGAGTTTCAAAATGGTCTCCTGCTTCTAAGATTCTGGAAAGTGTGAGTGGACTGGCAGGTTTGTAGACAGGCTGGGATACATAGTGTAGTGTTCAGTAGCTGGTCTACAAGTTGGTATGCTCCACGAACAAGATATGGCCATATTGCTAGGAGAAGGACCTGTAACACCGTAAGTGAGTACTGGGTGACTAAACACTACGTTGGCAGTTCAAACCCTCCAGCAGCTCTGCATGAGAAAGATGAGGCATTCTGCTTCCATAAAGATCTATAGCTTTGGAAACCTTAGGGAGCAGTTCTACTTTGCCGTATCTGATCACTATGAGTCAGAATCAACTAACTAGCCATGGGCTGTTAAAAAAAAATCCAAATATCTGTGCTTTTATTCCATAATCAATGATTTTGAAATGCAATACTAGAAATCAAAGTTGTGGATCCATCAAATCAAAAGAAAGAATTGGGCAAATAGGGTGGCATAAAAGAACCTGTAGTGGAGACACAGTCAGTCTCACCCCCACCCAGCCCCACTTCGTCGCTTGCCTGTCCCTCCCCTGAGAAGGCAGCTCTTGGGTATGTTTTTCCTAGTATTTTTCTTGTTTTGTCTTTCTTTTTTTTTTCTTGTTTAGTCCAATTGTAATTTTATATTTGCCATGCAATTAAATTCTGTGTCTTGACGAGAGAGAGAGAGAGAGAGAGAGAGAGAGAGAGAGCTCATTGGTTGGAAAGAGTTAAGTGGAACCCCAACTCTGCTCCTTACATACCTCTCGGGCCTGGAGCCCGGTGGTAGAATAATCACTACTCAAGAGCAAAAGGGCAGTGTTTATTCAGAGCCAAAGTTCAGGGGATTAGCAAAGGTGGTGGAATGAAACCAGGAAACACAGAGAGAAGGCTAGATAACTACAGTACCCTGAAAGCATTGAAATGGATTAATGTGATACAATGTATGTGGATTATGGAATGTAAAATTGATCATTTTCTCCATAAGCCTTCTAATTCACAATAAAAGATAAAAACAAAGCAAATATTGTAGCTGAGACCCCAGCTAATCTGATAAAATCAGCAACTATAAAAACACCAACAGCTGTGAAAAAAAAATACGGTGAGCTGGCAGCGTGCGAATCATGTGATGTGAAACCTCATTATTTTGAAGCAACAACAACAGGTCTGACTAGAGTACAAGTACCTCAGCATAGAATCTAAGCTCTGCTAGTGTATTGCTACATATAAACTGGGCTTACATAAATGTTTTTGTTTTATAGCTAGTTACAGGGATAATTGTATAAAAACAGTATATTTTGGATGAAACACTGCAGAAAAGCTTAATATAAATACACTTTGGTGTCATCTCCTCTGACAGCATCCCTATATGCTAGCACCCCTGCCCTTCCTCCTGACAACACTGGACAGTTAGCTCTGCCCTACTGTGCCACTGTAAGTCAGAATCAGTTTGGAATTTGTAAAAGAAAGTTGCATGGATGAGGTTCAAAAGGAAACAAAAGAGACCAGTATTTTCTGGAATGAGAATGTATTATCATTTATTGAACATTTGCTGTAGCTGATGCTAAGTTCTTTTGTTATATTGTTTAAATTTATTCTCATAATGAACCTACAAGTTATGTATTATCAGTACCTTTTTATTGATGATGAATATAAATGGATTAAAAATACTTTCCACTAAATAAATCATTTGGTAAAGAGGTGAATCCACATTGAAACCCAAAACATAGTATTGACAAAGTCTATTCTCTTAACTCTTCTACTGTCTTTCTTAGATGTTTTCCGGAGGTAGATGGAAGATATATGTGCAATCAGTCCTATTGATGGACTCAGAAATGAAACTGATAGAACGATAATTCTATAATTTTACAAGTACATCTCTCCTTGAAAAAACATTTATCTTGCTGTATTTTTCAATTCCTAGGGGAAAAAAGAAACTACTTACATGAAGGGATTTCAAAAAGTTCCTGGAAAATGAAATGAAAAGGTACTGAGTTAAATTATTGTTCTACAACATTGTATTAAGTCTCATACAGCATAAAATATAAAGTTTTAGAAATATTTCTGTTGGAGCACGTTTTCTGTTAGTCTGAAAAGATGATAGGAGATTAATATCTAGACATCACATTACAACTTGAAGCTCAAATTGGATGATCCTGGCAAAGTCAAAAGTCGGTGCTTATTTTTGAGATTAAACTGTGCCTGCAAGTAATTTGTAGAAAACCGACATCTTGATAGACTTGAAGGAAGAAAGGAAGGAGAAAACAAATTGGATCGTTCTATCAGTCTCCTCCAGGATTTAGAAATCTTAATTTAATGTGAAGTTGGAGCTGAAG
>PVJH01029797.1:0-25524 GCA_004026705.1 Nesogale talazaci | reverse complement strand
CTGTAGTCAAGGCTCGAGTGGTCTAGTGCCTTGCGCTCACCTGGCTACACTTTTAGACGTTCAATGTGTCCCCTTGTGAGTATTCCCCCACCCGTTCAGATGAGGGGGCAAGTGCTCTCCCTGCCACCTCCCCCCTCCTACGCCCCCCCAGGTCAGAAGTCTACAATCAGGATTCCTCAGGGACTTCGTGCTCCAAATGGCTGGTCTGATGCAGTCCCCTCTCGGTTTGTTCCCATGGGGGCGGGTCTGACCAGCCACACTCCTCGAACTGGATCTGCAGTGCTGGCCTCTGTAGTGCTGTCATCTTGGGAGGGGACTTCATGACAGGAACTGAGGCTAGACCTCTGTGAATAACCTGCTCCATGATGGAAGGTCACTCTTAAGGCTTGGCACACCGGAATAAGGTCTACTCTTTCTCTCCTTTTCCTGTTGCGACATCAATAATATACTCCCTTTGGGTGGCTTAGTGCCTTGTTCCCCCATTGCTGTCTTTTTTCTTCCACCCACCCCCCTCCACTGTGGGTTGTGAAGGCATATGAGAGAGGGCCAATGTCCTTTAGTACAGGTGCTATTTGCATCTTTAAAATTTTTCCCTTTTCCTTCTTTTGGATGACATGCATCATTGCATTTGGTCTGCTCTTGCCACCCATCTGTTCCTCGGTCTGGGAACTATGTGACATGTACATTTTCCTTATGTCCATTCTGCTGTTTGAACGTACCTCAGTGGACTAATGTTATATTTTTGTGCTTGGTTAAATTTACTGAGTATCATATCTTCCAAATCTTTTCACGAGATTAGGCCCTTCATCTTTTCATCACTGAATTTTAGGGATGCATAGTGCTGCATTGTGTGTATATTCCAGAGTTTTTAAATCCATTTGGCTGTTGATGGAAATTTAGGCAGTTTCCAATTCTTTGTGATTTTCAACTGTGCAGTGATGAACATTGCAGTGGGGATGTCTAGTTGTGGCCTGTTTCTTATTTTTTCTGGGAATATGCCCAGTAGTGGAATTGCTAGGTTGCAGTGTAACTCTATTTCTATGTTAGCTATTGCCAAATGGCTTTACACAGTGGCTGTGTGTATCTGTAAGACTCTCAGGAGTGAATGAGAGTCCCTATTTCATACACCCCCACCAAAATGTGTTGCTTTCTATTTTTGGGATTGGGCTATCCTTTTGTGGTAACCATAAGTGGTATCTTATGGTTGTTTTGATTTGCATTTTCTGATGGCTGATGACTATGAACATTTTCTCATAGGTTTATTGGCCATTCTCCTTTCCTCCTTTGTTATACTTCTGGTCAAGCCCTGGGCCCATCTCCTCAGTGGGCTTTGCGTTTTTTTCTTGTTAGGTTCTGTAGATTTTAGTGTCATATATACTCGAGTATAAACCGAGCCAAATATCAGCCCTGGCACCTAATTTTACCATAAAAACTGTATTAAAATGTGCTGGAAAACTTGCTTATCCACAGGTATATAGTTATAAGACCTTTGTCTGTTATGTCATTACTAAGTATCTTTTCTCAGTCTGTGGACTCTCTTATTACTCTCTTGATGAAGTCTTTTGATGCACACAAATGTTTTATCTTCAGTGTGTCGCACACGTCTATTTTATCTTCCTCTGGGTGTGTATTCTTCCTTATGACTGAGAGCCTATGTATTCTCTGTGCTCAGCTTTGTAGCTTTGTCCCAATTTTCTCATTGTTGCTCCTGATAATTTGGGGCTTTACCGCGAGGTCTGTGATCCACCCTACACTTGTCCTTGTGTATGGGATGAGGTCAGGGCTTGCTTCATTCTCTTGCGGGTGGATAGCCGGTTTTTCCAGCAGCATTTATTATGCTTCCCATTTGATATTTTTGGGGTACTTATCAAAAGATCAGTGTATTTTGCTATTTTTATTGCTGGATTTTCTGTTCTTATCTTTTGGGTCTGAGGAGCTCTCATTATTCCACTACCATGCTGTTTTGACAACTGTGGCTGTGTAAGTTTTGCAAGCCCACCCGCCTTATTCTTCTTCTGGAGGAATTCTTCGCCAGCTCTGAGCTTCTTCTCTTTCCATTTGAAGTTGGTGGTCAGGATTTCCATTTCTTTGAAAAATGATGCTGTTATTTGTATTGGGGTTGTACTGAGCACATGTAGTGCCCATCATGTGGTTTTTGTCCTTCTTGTCAATGTGATGGATAATTCGGATGGATTTTCAGATGCTGAACTATCCCTGCATCCCTGGTATGAATCCCACTTGGTCACGATGAATTATTCACCTTATATACTTTTGTATTCTATTGGCCAACAGTTTGTTAAGGATTTTTGCATCACTGTCCATTAGAGATAGCGACCTGTAGTAATCTAATCTTGTGAGATCCTTGCTTGGTTTTGGTATCAGTTATCTAATCTTGTGAGATCCTTGCCTGGTTTTGTTAACAGTGTTAAAAATAGCTTTGTAGGTGGTGTTAACAAACTCAGGGACATCAAGCATTCCAAAATCAGTGGAACATCAAGTGTTCCAAAAATCAGTGGCAAGGAGGTTGTAAGAGGCCTGCTGGAACTTGATCAAGGGCAATGTAACCGAGAGGAATTACTGAAACCCAAATGAAGGCTGAGCTTTGGATGAGAGAAAAGTAAAAGGAAATAGAGGAAAGAACTAGAAGGCGAGGGACATTTATAGAGGTCTAAATACAGCATCTACACATATAAATATATATGATGATGGGGAAATAGGCCTATGTATATTTATTTGTAGGTTTAGTATTAAGGTAGCAGATGGACATTGGGCCTCCATCCAAGTACTCCCTCTATTAAACAGGCATTCCATGGTGCTCACCTTCCCCACACGATCGCTGAAGACGAATGTGTACATAAGCAAATGGGATGAGGAGAGCTGTTGGTGGCCTGCTATCAGTGGATGTACCATCTGAGGTCTTAAAGGCTTGAACGTAACCGGGTGACCATCTAGCTCAGAAGCACCAGAGCCCATGTGGAGGAAGTGCACCAGCCTGCGTGATCATGGGGTGTCAGTGGGATCAGGTATAAAAAAAACAAAGAATCATACTGTTGTGAATGAGGGTTAGTGCAGATCAGGAACCCCAAGCCCATTTGTAGGCAACTGGACATTCCCTTTCAGAAGGGTTGTGGGGAGGAGACAAGCCAGTCAGGGTGCAATGTAGCAAGGATGAAATATACAACTTTCTTCTAATTCTTGATTGTTTACTCCCCACCACTATCATGATCCCAATTCTACCTTCAAATCTGGCTAAACCAGAGGATGTACACTGGTACAGATAGGAACTGGAAGCACAGGGAATCCAGGACGGATGAATCTCTGAGGACCAGTGGTGAGAGTGGTAATATCAGGAAGGTGGGTAGAAAGAGGGAACTGATTACAAAGATCTACATATCAGTTTCTAATCTTGTGAGGTCCTTGCCTGGTTTTTGCTATCAGTATTAAAAATAGCTTCATAAGTGGTGTTAACACTAGCTGTAGGGGAACAGACAACAGAAAAGTGGATATTGGTAGATGGGAGATGCCAGATAGTGTAAGACATGAAAAAAAATTATAAATTATCAAGAGTTCATGATGAAGCCGGGGGCTGGGGAGAGAGGGGCACCAAGGAGCTGATAACAGGGGCTCAAGTAGAAAGCAAATGTTTTGCGAATGATGAGGGCAACAAATGCACAAAGGTGCTTGACACAGTGGATGGATGGATGGATGGATGGATGGATGGATGGATGGATGGATGGATGGATGGAATGTGCCCAATAAAAATGATTTCTAAAAATAGTTTTGTAGAATGTATTTGGGAGTTTACTATCCATTTCTATGTAGGAACTAGTGTTGAATTGGTGCCAGTCCTTCCCTGAGTACTTGGGACCAGGCCTTTTTGTAGTTGGTTGTTCCTTTGTACCCTAATATAGTTCTTCTTTTGCTATGGTCCTGTTCAAGTTCTTGACATGTATATTGATATAATCTGGGGAGGGTTTGTTTTTCCAGGTATTTATCCATGTCTTCCAAGTTGTTGTATTTCTTGGAGTGCTCTCCCTCGTAGTGCTGTGTAATTAGTCTTTTAATTTCATTAGCGTCCTTTATAATTACCTGTTGCATCTTTCAACCTGGATAGTGAGTCTGCTTCTTTCTACCTTTTGTTATCTTTTGCCAATGGTATGTCGATTCAGTATTATTGCATTCATCTGTGGGTTCTTGGCTGTCCTCTTGTGCCTTTTGTGATACACTTCCCCCTCCCTCCTTCGCAGTGTGTTATGTATGTGTGGGAGATTCATTCTTGCCTTCTTTACACTGTTGGGTCAGTGATGTCTTGGGTATCGCCGCTTTCAGTGTTCTGACTTAGAGACAGTGTTACACTATGCAGTGGTCTCATGTTTGTGCCCTGTGGATGTTTGTCTTTTGTTCAAAGTGAATGGCAAAGTAATTTTGTTAGTGGTTTATTTTATTGAATCTCTTTTAAAATTTTTTGAAATGCTTATTGCAGTCTATCAATTGTATCAGGCATGTTTGTACATACGTAGTTATCATTCTTTTCTAGACAGTAACTTTCTATTGAGCCCTTTAGATCAGCTCTTCTTCCCTCCTCCCCCCACTTTGTAACCCCTTGATAGATTATAAATTATTATTATTATTATTTTTCGGGGAGGGCATCACTGCCCTCTGGTGGTCATGGGAGCTACCCAGTGCTGCTCCTGAGAACCACCGCTGGACTTGAACCGCCAAGCCCGTGGGCCACACTCTGGCACTCAACCACTTTCTCCACCGGGGCTCAGCCCAAATTATTATTTTCATGTCTCACACCAACCCCTGTCTCCCTTCACCCATGGTTTCTGTTGTTCTTTTCCCTGGAGGAGTGTGTGTGAATCAGTTTCCCCCCTTTTCCCTCCTATCCCCCTTCACCCTTGCCATCTGGTATCTCCATTTCTGCTCCAGGATTGCGTGTGTCCCGAGCTCTTGCGTCTCAGGTATGGCTGTGCACATGCTCTGGTCTAGTCCACAGTGAGGGGCATTGCTGGGGTCATGGTGGTGGGCGTGAGGGAGCCTCAAGGGAGCAGAGGAATGTGTCTCATCGGAGCCTGACTCGTCCCTTCCCTGAGACCGCTCTGTGGGCGGGTGTTCCATTGTCTGTAGATGGGGCTTCGGGTCTCTGCTCTGACCCCCCTCGTTCTTAACCACATGATTTGGTTTGATTGTTAAGCGTTTTCCGATGCCTGTTACCTGGTTCTTATGACACTTCATGCTCGCACTGGCTGGTGTGCTCCTTCCCTGTGGCTTCGTTGTTTTACTGCTGGATGGCTGCTTGGTTCACTTTAAGCCTTTAAGACCCCAGACACGATATCGTTTTAGTACCCTGGGCAGGGAAGGTAGGTGCAAAGCCCATGAATTCATGATAGGAAAGGGCAATAGAGAGTTGAGTGCTGGAGTCAGCTTTTTTTTTTTTTTTAATCATTTTATTGAGGGGGTCTTACAATATTTTATCAGGCATATTTGTACATATGTTGTCATCATTCTTTTCTAGATAATTACTTCCTATTGAGCCCTTGATATCAGCTCCTGTTTTCTCCCAACCCCCCCTCCCCCCAGCCCTGGGGACCTTGGTAGATAATACATAGCTATTACTTTCATATCTCACACCCACCGCTAGCTCCTTTCCCCCATGGTTTCTCGTGTGGTTACATGTCAGTTATTTTGATCAGTTCCCCCTCATCCCCTCCACCTTCTCCACGAGGGGGGTCAGAACAGAGAACCAAAAGCCCATCTGTAGATAATGGAGTGACCTTTCATGCCTAGTTCTCGGAGACTCTGCAGGCCTGGGACTGTGACCACCCTTAGCAGTTGGGGGCAATTTCTGCATGCTGCTGGGTCTTGGACGTAGGAAGTGGTGGCGCATGCCATCGAACTGGATCTGGCGAGCGCTATGGAGAGCCTGTGGGCAGACATGGTGAACGTCGAGCATTGCAGCTAGCCCTTGGATTGCTCTATGGGCTAAAATTGTAAGGGAACGTCTGAACCACAAAACCTAGTACACTGGGATTCTATTTCTAGCACCTGACCTGCCAGTATTGGCCTCTTTAGCCTCTTAATTTCCCCACGTTAACGGGAGCACCAGGTAGGTGAGCCACCAGGACACTGTCTTGAGACGCTCCTTTCTCTTGTCTTTTTAATGATGTTTGGCTTCTTTATATATGATATTCTTGATGTCATTCCACAGCTTACCAGGTCCCTAATGTTCATGCGTGAAATTTGTTTTTGAGAAGTTCTCAAAATTCAGACTGGATAATTTTAAGGACATATTTGGCTCCAATGGACTTGTGAAGTTTCTTTAGTTTTAATCTGAACTTACCTATGATCTGTTGCATGCCTTGTTTAGCATGTTAATGGTCTCCATTGTCTTGCCTCACAGATATAATTTGGTTTGTATGTATTCCATCTGAAGAAGTTCACATAGCGTTGCCTTTTGTGTTGTTAAAAAAGGTATTGGCAATGAAGAATTTGTTCTTACCAAATTCTAAGGAGTGATTTCCCGATTAATTTCTCTCACCAAGGCCCTGTTTTCCAACTTTTCCTCCCCCATTGTTTTGAACTTTTGCATTCCAATCACTAATAATTATCAATGCATTTTGATTGCATGCTTGATCAACTTGATGAAAGAAGGTAAAAAAAATTAAATTTCATCATTACCTTTAGTGGTTAGACCATTAATCTGAGTAATTTTATTGACTGGATCATCTTGTATATGGATAGGTATTTTTTTTTTTTTGGCCATCACTGCTCTCCGGTGGTGGGAGTAGGAGGCCCAGCCCCACTGCTGGAATTGGACCTCCGTCCCAGTGGGCCGCAGTCCCGCGCACAATCACTACGCCACCGGGGCTCAGCCCGGATAGGTATTATTTTATCGTCGCACTATACTTCAAGATCTTTAAATGTCCTTTTTGACAATGACTCTGCACCATTCCTCTTGAAATTGTAATTCTCAGCATAATAAACCATGATTGTCTTATTTGAATTGCTCAATACCAGTAAATGAATAATCCCTTTATTATTAGTCTTAGGTATTAATTCCATTTTGATGACTTCCAATTTCCCTAGATTTATATTTCAAACATTTCAAGTTCCAATTATTAATAGATGTTTGCAGCTCATTTTGATTCATGTCCTACTGGCAAAAGAAGATTCTCAAACATTTACTCCACCCATGTTACTATGATCAACTGAGCTCTGAGAAGGTAGCTCTTCCGCAGTCATCATTTGAGTGCCTTCTGACCTGTCGATGTTTATTGCTATCCATGAGGCTTCCCGTGACTGACATGTTTAACTGTTCATTCAAGATATTTTGTGACTACTTTCTCATAATTAGACAGTAGATTCTCTTTGTAGTTTGTCTGGAAGCTCTCTGAAGCCTGTGCATTTTTGGTGACCCTGCTGGGACTTGAAATACCGTGACATGACTTGCATCATCACATAAAAATGCAAGTCACCACAGTATGGCAAACTGACATACAAGTGTTTGCCAATTCTTTCACGTTACAGTGAGTTGGAATTGACTTTATGGCTGTGTGTGTGTGTGTGTGTGTGTGTGTTTGTATGGGGCTGGAAGGCTTTAAAATGTTCCTTGAGAAATGAAACGAAAAAATGGTTTTCCCAAAACCATTTTTGAAACTACCTTGTAAATAATTTAGAATAAGTAATATAGTTTTTAATGAGAACCATGATTGTTATTTGAATGGTTGTTTCCTTAGCTACTAATCATTTTTAAAAACATATTTTTCAGCTGATAGAAGTTAAAGGTCCCAATGATCGTCTCTCCTACAAGCAAATGATCTGGTTGGATGAACTGCAGAAGTTGGGTGCTGAAGTAGAAGTCTGCCATGTGGTCCCGGTGGGAGCCAAGCGCACAGGCCTGAGTTAAGAGCTATGAAATTCAGATTGTTTGTGTAGCTCTAATCCAATTAGCTCTTATTGCATGGCCCTATTGGACTGGCCTCAAAATAGGTCACTGAAGGTATGGGTGCTTTAGGAAAGTATGGTGAAGAAATCTGATGGTGCCTGGCTATCAAAAATAAGTGTCTCGAGTTTTAAAAGCTTTCCTTAAAATAAGCAGCCATCCAAGTGGTGTGTCCACATGGAAGAAACATCCCAGCCAGAAGGCTGGATGGCTGTGAAAGCCCCAAGTCTATTTGCCAGGGTCCCTGCAGGGATTAACCTTTGACCAGGGTTGTAAATAGCCTTGCTATCAGAGTCCATTGGGAAGTGGATTAATGCAGTATAATTAGGTTAAAATCTAACACCCTATCATTTGTTCTCCCGTTGACCCATTTAAAATTTGTTCTACTTTTTAGTGTTTTTTTTTGCTTTTTGATTGAGGTTTTTCTGTTATTTTACATGTTTTTCTATACAGGAAACCCAGGATATATAGTGTAGTACTGGTTAGTTTCTTAGGGTTATAGGAAAGGTGGTTGAGGGGAAAAGGGTAGTTAATGGGTACAAGGAAAATGAAAATGTTCTAAAATTGATTGTGGAGATGATTGTACAACTTTTATTAATATAATTAAATCATTAAATTGCATGTCGAATTGTATGTCAATAAAACTTGAAAAACAAATTAAGATATTTTCGGTTATTGGATGAAAAGAATTTCAACAATGTAAAGCATTACTACATTTCATTTAAGTTATTTTATTTCTATAAACCCTATAGTTTATACATTACACATCATTATACAGTTATCTTTTGTACAGTCTGCTATCTGCTTGAGTATACTTTATTCCACGTAGTAGGTAACAAGTTTAAAAAAATCAAGACATTCCTAACTCTGAGGAGCTGGATGCATTTATTAGCTTAGAAAAAGGCAGTAAAAAACCCATGAGAGGGCTCACAGTTCCAAATCGTTTATAAAGTGGCACAGTGATTCTTTCTGATAACTGTAATAGAATTTCTTAGAAGTATAATGAATTACTAAAATGTTTTCGGTACTGCTTTCCACATTCAGCCCTTATGAATCTTGTGTTATGATTATTTGTTACAAACAAAATTCCAATTTCTTTAGCAACTTCTCCTTTTTCTCCTTCTGGAAACATCCCTAAGGATTACATTAGACTGTCCATATAGACAGCATATTTTCAACAGGGCTCTTTGGCTGTACTTCAGTATGAATGGTGGAATACAGTAACAATGGGGAACACAGTTAATCAGAATACCAGGCTCAGAATCCTAGTTTCCCATAGACTCGTCCTGAGGTTTTCTTTGGGGAATATCATCTATCCATTTCTTTACTGGCTGGCTGGGTCAGTTAGCGTATGGTCCATTAATACACATACGGTTTTATTTCCAAAACCATCCTGTCACCGAGTCAGTTCCACGCACAGCAACGCTAGAGAGCAGGACTGAACTGCCCGAGGGTTTCTGAGGCTGCTCATCTTTCCAGGGGCAACTAGTGGGTTCATACCACCAACCTTACAGTGAGCAGCCCCGCTTGGAAGCCATTACGCCACCAGGACTTCTTAAACACAATCAGTACTGAATTAAGGTAAAGAATGTGGTTTAACACTACACCTTAGAGCGGTTTTCAATATGTGAGTCATGACCCCTTTGGGGCCAAATGACCCTTTCACAGGGGTCACCCGATTCACAACAGTAGCAAAATAACAGTTATGAAGTAATGAAAATAATTTTATGGTTGGGGAGTTACCAAAACATGAACTGTATTGAAGGGTTGCGGCATTAGGAAGGTTGAGAATCACTTCCTTAGTAAGAAAAAGTGGAGTGGATGGCACATCATATAAATGGAAGAAAAAGTCTTTCAATCATAAATCCTTATTCCAGCAGATTATTTAGCAGCCCAATTTTCCTTCACATTTGTCACTGTTGAACAAGTAACCATCTTCTGGCTAATACTACTTTAACTCAAGTGATACTCAGTTTTAAGCACACAGGTTTTTGCTTTTAAAAATCTAGTTTTACTGCAACAAGCAGCTTTTGTGGAAGGATGTGTTGAATAGTTTTCACTGTTAGGATAGATTAATATTTCCTCTTGCCAGTCTACAAGGCTGTCTGCTGTTTGCCTGGTAGTTTCTCCCCATGGGCTCTTCTCATGGAAACATTGGGAAACAGTGAGTTCTAGGCTCCCTATGTTACTGTATGTTGTCACACTTAATGGCTCATGCACCACAGTGTTCTGTGCGGTAGAAGAGATTTATAATGCCCAAGACGTCAGGCTGCTATAGTTTTTCATATTTTGTATAAATTGTGGCACAATCCCCCCAAATTAGTCAAGTACTTTACTACATTTGATTTTCATACAAAAATAGGCATATTTTCTATTTTAAAATATTAATAGTATCTTTTTAAACTTGTAAATTGACAAAATATGGAGTTCAAAGGTGAGTACAGAAAATATTGAAATAATATTTCAACTCTTCTCTCCCAACATTATGAATTTAGAACAATTTGTAATATTAAAAAAGCAGCTGAATGAAAATATTACAATCATTTTTCCAATAGCATAGCATGGCACATTGTAGCTTTTTGATTTTCACTAAGGGAATATAAAACATGTAATGACAATGATGATCTGTGTATAAACTAGAAATAGCCCTTATTTTCTAAAGAACACTTGGACACAAATAGTGGATTTTTCCCTAGGCTGAGTTTCCTAAGATACTTTATAAAAATTTCCTGGTTTTTACATATTTAGAGATAGAAAATTTTAAAAGGCAAAGAATTCAAATGGAAAACTCTACACACAAAAATGCGCTATTTGGAAAACAAATTGTTTTATCAAAGGAAACTATCCATTATATAAAAATTTTCAAAGTCTTAAGATGGCAATAAAAAACCTTTATATAGCTAAATGTGAAAATATCTCTCTTAAATAGGGAATGGTATTAAACATAAGAGGCTTTAACTTTGGCCCAATAGTTGTGGTTGAGCTCCTGTCATACAACTTGAAAACAAGGTTATTTGGGACCAAGAACATACCTTTTCCTGATTCTCATTCTCTTGCTATATGGATATCCTTCCATGTTATTTTGAAAGTGTTACATATTTATCTTCCAAATGGTCTCTAAATTCTCAGTTTTAAGAATCTGAGACAAAAGAATCTCTGTTCCTTCTGACCTGATCCATGACCGGATTCACTTTTGTCCAAAGGAAGTGCCAAGACCAGTTTGCATACTGTAGAGAGTGACAGGAGAGTGGGTTCTCCTGTGTACATGACTCTCCCCACACTAGTCCTGACTGAGCTAGCTCAGTGTCTCTCTCTGATGGATAGCCCCCAGGAGTGCCATGAAATTAGCATCAGTGGCTTCCAGCGGGAAAGAAATCTGTCTTTAGGCATTGCTGGAAATAGCTTTAGTATGGAACTTAATGTGAAAAACCTGTTTCTAGTATGCAGTAGAATTTTAACACTATTTTACAAAACAAATTATTTTCCTCTGGTTCATACCTTAATGTTAAAGGCACTTCTAAGTTTAATTATCTATCAATAGCAAGTGCTTTAAAATTAACAGTTCAAATGTTAGTCCTATGAAGAAAAAATATAATTTAAAAAAAGGGATTAAAGTCCTAAACAAGGTGGTAATTATGTTTGTTGAAATACTGAACTCTCTATCATTTGAAATCAATTAGAAGTTACGTAAAGTGACCAAAATGTACACAATACCTATGAACAACCTTTTAGAGGTCTATCAGATGTGTCTGAAAGTATGTTCTTTATTTCCATTGAGTTGACTCCAACTCTTGGTTACTTTTATGTTTAATAGACTGAAATTATGCCTGTTCCTGCACAATCTTCACAATGATTGTGTTTGTGTATATCTGGAAACAAGACAAAACACCAATAACTTTCTTTGTTGAGTTGGCAATCTGATAATCACAAACTTCTCTGAGGTGCTGTGGACTTGGTTCTGATCCAGTGCAACTCTGTCAAACAGAACAAAGCACTGCCCAGAGCTGTCCCCTTCTCACACCTCGTTATGTTTGACCCACTGTTGCATTGTGCCAGTCCATCTCGAGGGCCTTCCTCTTTACCGAGGGTGAATTCCTTGTCCAGAGATAGGTTTCTCCTCATAGTATGTCCAATATACAAGAGAAGTCTTGCCATCTTATAACGAGCATTCCTGCTGGACTTCTTCCAAGGTGAATTTGTTTCTTTTGTATTCCAAAATTTCTAGCCAATACCTTAATTAAGTGCATCACTTCTTCCATGATTTTCCTTATTCATTGTGCAAGTTTCATCTGAATAGCAAGCAACGGAAAATAACATGGCTTGGGCCAGGCACATGTTGTTCTTCAAAGAGATCCTTGCTCTTCAACTTTTTAAACAAGTATTGTGCTGCACATTTGTCTAATATATGTCACTTGAGTTAATAGGTGGTAGGTAAAATGGCTGCACACCAAATTATGGGACAATGTGCTTGTAAGCTATGGTATTTTCAATAGCTCCTATGCATATGAAAGCTGGGTAATGAATAAGGAAAACTGAAGAACTGATGAATTTGAACTATCGTGTTGTAGAAGAACACTGAAAATATCATGGACCGCCAGAAGAATAACTATATCTATCTTGGAGAAAGGACAGCCATATTGCTCTTTAGAAGTGATGACAGCGAGACTTAGTCTCTCATGTCACGTACTTTGGATATGTTAGCAGAGACGAATCCCTGGAAAAGAACAATGCTTGACCAAGAGGCAGGTCCTCAAGGAGACGGGAGGACTCACTGACTGATTGACTGACACAATGGTTGCTACAATGGGCTCTAACAACAAGTGAGGACACAGGACTGGGCAGGGTCTGTCTGTTGTACAGAGAGTTGCTGAGTCAGAATCGACTAGACCGCACTTCACATCTGCCTGCAAACTATCTGACAACAAAACAGGCCTATAATGACAGCAAGAAGAAATATAATAAAAATGTATACCTACATTTGAAAAAATTGCAAGCAGCCTGACAACATACTTTTAAATATTAGTGCAAATTTCAACTATTATTCTTTCGTGCGAAATTTCTAGTTTCAAATGTCTAGGGTAGCAATTTTAATTCAAAAGGGAAAAATCTTCCCTCAAAAATTATTAGAAAAAAAATTAATACGACATTTCAGTCCTCGTTTGCTAACGTCTCAGTAGATAACCATATTTTGGCCCCACTTAAAAATTTGCTTAGTGGCGTTCCGGAAATGCTTCGCCTGCACAGGTTGCCTACAGGGGAAAATGGGAATGAAGAAGAAAGGAACTCGGGGGTCCCTGCAGTGGTCTGCAGGCTGCTGGCTTGGAAATACAGCCTGCTCTGATCAGGGTCGGAGTGGCAGGGTGGCAGAGGACCGCGCTGTTGTCGCAGCATCCTGCTGAGCATGTTGACCTCGTCGACCAGGAGGGAGACTCTGTGAACGGCAGTGATGAAGCCACCTCTGTGGATCTGCACTTCAGGGACCCATCGAAAGTAGCACAATTTCCATAGCTTTATGTGTGTTCCTGACAGTCGTGGCAATAGGAGGCCATGGAGGTCAGCAGGTTTGGCGAACCAGTCTCTGAAGTACTGCTCCACTGAACCACTGTTCTGGCTCTCGACTTGCTGAGGTGGGTCTGGCTTTAGTTTTAATATCAATGAATTCCTTCTGGGAAGCAATTCTTGATCAACAAAGATCCCATTCTTCAAGGAAGACGGAATTCCTCGTAGGGTGGAGCTGTAGCTTTTCTGTGTAGGAGAGGGATGTATTATAATTATCTTTTTGCTGTACACCTTTTTAAAAAGACAGTCACAGTCTTTTTGTTTTGTTTTGTTTTTTGGGGGCGCATCACTGCCTCAGGTGGTCATGGGAGCTACCCAGTGCTGCTCCTGAGAGCGGCCGCTGGATTTGAACCGCCAAGCCCACAGGCCACAGTCCTGCACTCAACCACCTACGCCAACGGGGCTCAGCCCAAGACAGTCACAGTTTTAAGGCAAAAATTAACTATGAAAAGCCAGTGATAGTTTAGCTTCAGATAATTTAAAAAAATTAATCACTTATTGGGGACTCATAGCTTTTATAAACAATCCATACATCAATTGTATCAACCACATTTGTACCTGTATTGCCATCATCATTTTCAAAACTTTTTTTCTGCTTGAGCCCTTGGTATTAGCTCTTCTTTTTCCCCTCATACCCTATGGGCCCCTGATAAATTATAAATTATTATTACTTACATTTCTTACACTGTTTACTGTTTCCTTCCACCTACATTTCTATCGTGTTTCCTCTCAGGTGATGGGGGGTTGGGGGGCACAGTATTATACATCGATCAAGCTTCAGATAACTGTTCCTTCCCGTGTTATACTCATTCTAACCCTCTCCACAAGACTGTAACTTTATGTGCCAATGCTACCTAAGCTAGCAATACTAGCCTGCATGGGGAGGTGAGCACATTCTTTCCACTAATTCATTTCTGGGCTTAAAAAAAAAAAAATCCCTCTGACATGACGTCCCTAGCAAGAATGAACAGTGGAAGGGTGTAGGGCTAAAGCTGGTCAGCTCAGTCTTGCTTCCTGCTAGCTTCAGACTTTGACCAGGATGTGGAGGCCCAAATACAGGCAGAAGAAAGAAATTTCAGCCAGTGAAGTCACCCTTTGAATTCCTATGAGCCAGGCTGTTGTCAGAAGTGACTTTATTTTAAAACTCTCTGTTCTGAAAGAGATGATTTTGTGAGCATGCATCAGATTCATATCGTGTGTTTTTGTAATTACCTTTGTCCGCTTAAAAGATCTCACAGAAATGTTCTGTATACGAGGCGTGCTCTTTCCAATGTATAAAGGGTTATGGAAAAGGGTACAATCCTTTGCTGTAAACTGAAGAGACCAATCCCAAACGGAGGGGAATTTTAAACCCTTTTCATCACCCAATTGAATATTTCTGCTTATAGCAAATTCCTGCAAAATAAAATATTTGAACATTGTAAAGAGATAAAATAACTAAAGATTCCTTAAAAATCACCTTTTCTATAAGCCAATAATCGTTGTAAAAAATTGTGCCAAATATTCTAACAGAAACAGTCAGAACCTACTAGATCTATAGATAACTTATTTTAGAGAAGAGACAATTCAGTTTTCTTTTCCCTAAACCTTTTTATAGGGAGTCCTTACAGGTATCATACCAATCCATAGTTCAATCACATCAAACAGTATTGTACAATTGCTATTATAATCAATTTCAAAACATTTTCTTCCTTCTTGAATGCCCCGATATCAGCTCCCCTTTATAGCTCCACCCTCTACCCACGGCTCCCCCCGTTTTCCAGGAACCCTTATTCTACTTCTTGTCTCTGTAGATTCATCAACTCTGGGCCAAAAAACAGAAAAACATAGAACAACAACTCAAGAGGGATCCTCTCAATGACAAAATACATCAGAAATAGGCCCCACTATGGAAAAAAAAATATTGAAAATCAGATCTAGCCCACAGTGTAACAGGAGTAGGAGGAGAGAGAAATCAGTGACAAAGTTACACTGTTCAAGTCAGATTTTTCATTTTGATCTCCTATAACCATCCTAAATGAGGCAATTATTGGCACTTCAAATTAAAAGACCATTAATTTATCTATTTGAACATGTATGTGTGCTTAGCAGTTCCCCTTCAATAGAAACCAAGGAAAGTTGATTCTCTGCCAAGTATAGTAATAGGAGTAAAATTTCATTTATGTGATACCAGTCTTAAGTATGGCCAAGTTATTATAATCATTATTTTAATTTTATGAGCATATGATCCTACATGTAAGTAATTGGGTAGAAAGAAAGTGGTATAAAACTTTGTGAGTAGATTAATAAACCTTTAGATGGAATTCTCTGCCACCTATTTTAGAGCAATTTTCTAAGTCCACAGCAACATTCCACTCATCCTTGTGATTTTAAATATCTGGAATACAGTTTGTGGTAGGTACATAATCTTGTGTCAACTTGATAGTAAGAGTGAACGGGTGGAGTCTAACCTGTTAATCAAGTCCTAGCCTGATGGTGCTTTGTTGTGGGTAGTTTTTCTCATGAGGATTCTGGGAGCTTCCTCTCCCTCCTGGGAGGCAGGCCACAGTCTCTCTCTGCTTGACCTTCCTGTAGATAAACTACTTCCTGCCATGTTGATACAGCCAGAGTTCTGGAGACGTATCCATGACCACTGGATCTACAAGACTTTGCACCCACCGACCTGCCATCTTTCTACATTTGGCATCATTGCATGTGCTACGTGAGTCTGAAGAGGAATTTATGGAGTAGTATTGGACATATGGGCTAATATCACACTTATGAACATGATGTGCACTGGGCTGGGCTGATTTCTCAAAATCCAATTGTTCTTTGATATAAAACTCTCATATACAGAAGTGTTTCTAGATTTGTTTCTCTAGTCACACACAGTCAACATGCAGGAAGGAGGGAAACCACATCTCCATTGTGTTAGCACACGGTTGAGACTGGGCCTCTTGCCCAGGTCTGGACTAATTCAGTTTGGGTCTCTGGTTCCCCACCCCATCTGTGCAAAACAAGGTAAAACCTGGCTTTAGGTAGACTCTTACATTATGAAGAAGGATATGAGCATAGCTGAGAAAGCAGAGATTATCTCAGATGAAGGCTGTCACAGCAAGTACATGAAAAAAGGAACATTTGTTTTGTTTTGTTTTGGGAGGGGGCATCACTGTCTCTGGTGGTCGTGGGCACTACCCACGACCCACTACCCACTACCTGAGAGCCACCGCTGGGTTTGAACCGCCAAGCCCGCGGGCTACAGTCCCGCACTCAACCACTTACGCCACCAGGGCTCAGCCCAGGAACATTTTAAGTAACAAAAGCAGCCACCAAACAGTTTATATATAAAATTGTTCCCTGGGGGAAAAAAAATCTCAAATTACTGAGTATACAGTAGAAAATGATAGCATTTTATCTTTTGCTCTGTACCTTGCAGCGTATTCCAAAATCTCAACCCAAAGTTGTAACCCAAAAGTTACAATTTGTTTAGACATTTTAAAAAGCAAAGAGTAAATGTTACTACAGAAGAGTCTTGCAGACAGGAGGTGAGTACTGTCTAAAGGGAAGTGCTACTTATCATGGCCCCGCATCACCCCCAAATAGCTAAGCTACATACCGAACAGGTAATTTAAAGAAGTTTATTAAAAGTTCTACTTCAAGCAAGTAAAGCTCAGCTTATTAAGCATCAGAATACACCTTAAAACTGTTTCAGTGATTTAAAATATCTCCTATGTGGCCAGGTGCTATCAAGTCGGTGCCTGCTCACAGCAACCACACTAAAGAACCAAGCACGGCCTGTCCCGCACCACTCTCCCCATCACTGCTGCTGGCATCCATCGTGCCACGGCGCCAATTCAGCTCACTGCGGTCTTCCTCATTTCTGTCGTTGTTGAAGCTCTACAATACCAGTTATGATGCCACTCTCCAGGTCATGGTCCCTTCTGAAACAACGTCCAAACTATTTTACAAGAGTCACCGTTTCTGTTTCTAAAGAACACGTTGGCTGTGTTTCTTCTAAGATTTCTACATTCTAGAAGTCTATGGTATAGTCGATATTCTTTACCTACACCGTAGTTCACTTGTCTTCCTTATTCCTTCATTTTCTAGCTATGGTATACATAAGCGGCAACTCAAAATACCATGACTTAGGTAAGGCATAATTTTAATCCTCAAAGTGACGTATTTTTAATACTTCAAAGAGATCTTTTACTGCATATTTAACAAAGGCAATACCTTGTTTGATTTCTTGACTACTGCTTCCAGGGTACTGATTGTGGGTCCAAGTAAAATTAAACAACTTTTGTCTGTGTATCATGCTGTTGCTTATTGGTCCAGTTGTGAAGATTTTTGTTATCTTTGGGTAGTTATGTCTTCCAAACTAAGTGCTGCACATAGCCCTTGACCTTCATCAGTGCTTTAAGGCCTTTATTCAAGCAAGGCTGTGTCACCTGCCTATCTCAAGTTGTTAATAAGCCTTCCTCCAATCCTTATGACAAATACTTTAATCCATCTTATATCATTCACTCAACATACAGATTAAGTATGGTAAAAGGATAAAACCCTAATCGACAGCTTTCCTGATTTAGAACAATGTAGCCTCACCTTGTTCTTTTCAAATAACTACCTCCTGATCTATGGCTGGATTCTGCATGTACTATTAAGCATTCTGGGATTCTTATTCTTCATAAATGATATTCCTTATTCCAAGTCCTCTTCTGAATCTAGCTAGAATTTCTGGCAATTTCCCAGCCATTTAAAAATTACCTTCAGCAAAAATCTTCTGGCATGACATAATTAAAAATAATGTATGGCAATGACCGCATTCTTTTGGTTTACTTTTCTTTGGAATGTTTACAAATGTGGATCTATTCCAGTTACTTGGCCATGTGGCTTCCAAATGCCTTGGCAAAGACAAGCGTGCAACTCAAGTGCTGTATCTGTTTGTTGAAACATTTCAATTCAATTGGTTTTCTATCAATTTCTGCCCCTGCCCCTATATAAATGTGTATGTGGCCCATGTACTCAGTACTGCTTGAATTTTATCAATCTCATTGGCTTTCTCTCACGTGCCACCGCTTGAAATGTCTGAATGTAGACCAATTCTTTTTGGTATAATCACCATGTATACTCATGTATAAGTCGAGTTTTCCAGCACATTTTAAATGTTGTTTTTGTGGTAAAATCAGGTGCCTCAGCTGATATTTGGGTTGGCTTATCTTTACGTAAACACATAAACCCTTGAATATTGCAGCTCAGGGTTTGAACTGTTTACTTCTTACAGTTCTTCTAGCTAAAGAATGCTGAACATATTCTTCCCCGTTTGTTTTCTAAGTCCGGATCTTTGCACACTTCATTATGAGACGTTTTTGACTTTCCAAGCCATACTTCGATATCTTCTGTTCAGCTCTTTTATTTATTTATTTATTGGTTTTTTTTTTGGGGGGGGGGGGCCATCACTGCCCTGGTGGTCATTGTTCAGCTCTTTAATTGAACATTTCTACCATTTGCTTTAGCTGTTCTTTAATCAAGAGCAAATTTCAGTTCCTCTTGTACCCCTCCCCCACCAGACATTTTATCAGGACATAATATCGACATCATACCATTCAAGAGTTCAGTTATATCAAGCAGTGTTATATGCAATCACTACCACAATCATTTTCTTTTTTTTTTTTGCCATCACTGCCCTGGTGGGAATAGGAAGCCCAGCCTTGCTCCTGGAGAGCTACTGATGGATTTGAACTGCCAACCCTGTGGGCCGCAGTCCTGCACACAACCACTATGCCACTGGGGCTCAGCCCCCCACAGTCATTTTCAAAATATTTTCTTCCTTCTTGGACTGCTTGACACCAGCTCCCTATTACACTCCAACCACTAGCATACACCCTGAGCCCCTTTCTAGTTAATCTCTCTATGGATTCGCCCAAGTTAGACTTCGCATACTGAAAAACATAGAAAGACATAACAGAGGCAAGAATGCTACTAACAATAACAAAATACAACAGAGATACACTTTAATTTTTAAAATAAGCAGACACTATTAAAAACCAGACCAAGCTCAAAATGTATCAAATAGGAGATCAAGTGGCATGGGATTAACCATTTAAGTCAGATTTAGCATCTTAACCTACTACAATTTTCTCTCAATTATGGTCAGCGGGGAGTCACCGGAGCTTAGTCCATGTGTGGCTCCTGTGAAAGTATTTTGGGCTTGTACTGTCATCCATTGCCTTCTGAAACCAGAATTTCACAATTCAAGCTCTGGTACCATTCTCTCCTACAGATTTGGATTATATAATTTTACAATCTTTGGATCACATGTTAGTGTGCTTCTTCCACATGGGCTTAGCTGACATCTTACACAGATGGCTTACTTGTTTGAAAACAAGTGTTTAAGATCCCAAACACAATTCTTTCTGATAGCCAGCCACCATCTAATTTTGTCACCACATGTTGCTGCCCCACCCATATCTCCGTGTTTTCTCCATGAGGGTGAGGTAGAGCAGAGCTATGATGTAATAACTAACTGCTCTGAGACTGCAGCTAGGAGTAAGTGTGAGTCCAAAATCCATCTTCTAAACCCATGTTTTCAATCTGTCCCTAGTATTCTCCTTCAAGACATCTTTGTTATTTTATGATAGTGAATCTTTAGGTTCTTTTGTTTATAGACTCAATGACTTGACCTCTGGGAAAAGTACTTAAAACACAATTGAGAAAGGGAAATCAAAAGTGTAGGCTGCTCTTAGTTTCTCCGTCATCTGGAGGGTGGTTCTGCTCTGACCTCACCATGTCGTCTCATAAGGCTTGCAGGATCAAGCGATTCCTGGCCAAGAAACAGAAGCAGAATCGGCCCATTCCCCAATGGATTCGAATAAAAACCGGCAATAAGATCAGGTACAACACCAAGAGAAGACAGTGGAGAAGAACCCAGCTGGGTCTGTCAGGAGCCCAAGTCCCCTGAGGGATGGCACATGGAGTTGCATTAAGAGTTTTGCCGCCATCTGATGAACTGAACTTGTATTGGCAAATAATCTGGTTTCTTCCTTGATTTTTATGCCACCTCATGAAATTTAACAATAAATAATGTAAGGCTGAAAAAACAAAGTGTAGGCTAACTACAAATCACAATACGTAGCGTGACTGGAGATGTTACACAAACGGTGAAGGTTGGTAGTCAAGCAAAACTTAAAAATAATTATTTTCAGTGCCTCTTCTGACATTCATTTTGCTCTTTTTTTTTTTTAATTGTCTTAATGACCTTTCCTTTTCTTTACTTTTGGTGTACTTGATGTCAACACACAACTCATTGGGTCTTTGGTCATTAGTGTTCAATATGCCAAATCTAGTCTGTAAATTCAGGTAGGGTATTTTCAAGACTGTACTTTGGCACTCATGGACTCATTTTAACTATCTTCAGCTTCACCCATCATTTGGTAGAAGAAATTAAGTAGTCCCTAGCCACATGCTACTAGATGGTATTGAGCTTCTCTGTGTCTTTCCATGAAGTTAGTCAAGTTGATGTCCTCTATAGTCTTTCAAGGAAGGTCCATGTAGTTACCATTTATGATGTTGAAATAGATTTGCAATTAATAAATCATTATTCTTGAAAGTCTACCATGTGTTTTCCAGTGTTTTCAACAATGCTTTATTTTTCAACTACTGATCCTTACTCTTTGGTTCAGAACATCAATTACCAGAAGTTATTAATGAACTTGGTTACATGTTTGATACATATCCGACCGTACAAGTTGATAAAATTCTTTAATTTCATCTTTGGCATTAGTAGTTGGCAGATAAACTTAAACAGTTGTATTAAATAGTCTTCCTTGTACTCATATATGCTATCCTATCATTGACAGTCTATAAGTCTGAGTAGACTAGAGAAACAAATCCATAGACACTCATATGTGCGTAAGAAAGAGCTCCCCTCTCCCCCACTACCATGATCCCAATTCTACTTTACAAATCTTGCTAGACCAGGTGATCTACACTGGTACAGATAGGAACCGGAAACATGGGGGATTCAGGACAGATATCCCTTCAGGACCAGGGGTGAGAGTGGTGATACCGGGAGAGTGGAGGGGAGGTGGAGGAGAAAGGGGGAACCAATTACAAGGATTTATATGTAATCTCCTCCCTGAGGTATGGACAGCAGGCAAGCGGGTGAAAGGAGACATCAGACAGTGTATGATATGAGAAAATAAAAATAACTTATAAATTATTAAGAGTTCATAAGGGAGGGGAAATATGAGGAGCTAAGTCCAAGGGCTTAAGTAGAAAAAATGTTTCGAGAATGATCATGGCAACAAATGTACAGATGTGCTTTGCCTACAATAGATGTATATATTGATGGTGCTAAGAATTGTATGAACCCCCAATAAAATGATTAAAAGAAAACAAAAGGGCTCTGTATACAAGAAAACATCCCAGCCCAGACCAAATCCGTAAGTCTATTAGCTTTTATATCTGAAAACAATCTGTAGGTTCTTCTTCAGACTCATGCAACACATGCAATGATGCAGAATGCAGGAAGATTTTTGGCTGGTGGATGGCAAGTCTTGTGGATTCAGTGGCAGTTGAAGCATCTCAGCTCTGGTAGGGGTCTCCATGTGGTCCTTCAGCTCCAGGACTCTAGCATAGCTTCATGTGTCTTCTCAACAGGAATGTCTCGAGCGTCATGTATGTCCCACCTCCAGCCAGCTATTTATCTACTTGGTGCCTCCAAATGAGGTCAACAGCTGAGACCTGATTGAAAGGCTAAACTCTACGCCTTCATTCCGAAGTCTTATATTGATAACAGATCATGTAACTACCACAGACAGTATGCACTTAAAGCTAGATTTTGAAATGTTATGTCCTGAGCTGGAGGAGCCATCTGGAGACCACTGCTAGTGCTGAGATGCTTACAATGCCACTGGAGCCACAAGATTTCCACTGGCCTGTGATCTTCCTTCATTTGGCGTCATTGCATGTGTTTCCTGAGACTGAAGAGGACGTTGTAGAATGGTATCCAACATATGGGTTAAAATTGACATATGGACTTGATCTGGACTGGATGGGATGTTTCTTAATGTACAATTTATTATTTAAAACTCTTATACACATGAAGGCCCATGAATTTTGCTTCTCTAGTCTTCCCAGACTAACACAAATGTTATTGATGATGAATGAAAACATTCACCTTCCTTTTGCCATACCAGCATAATAGCCCATGTGATTGATTAATGCAAAATAGACAATAAAACGTCTACTTTAGTTGCTAATACCTAGGATATTGAACTTTATGTGTTCCATTTCCTTTCTAACAACTTCAAATTTTTTTATATTCATACTTTATACATTCCATGTTTGATCATTAATGGATATAACTGTTTCTTATAATTTTGAGTCAACTCACATTAATAAATGATAGTATTAAAAGCTTTTAATCATCCACATCATTGAGGTCAACTCTAGTATTTAAGTAACCCCCTAACCTGAGGGACTCATCTCTATCAGATGATGTTCCATTGTTATTCATAAGGTTTGACCATCATAGATATGCAAGGATAAAAACAATCTACTGGCTTTAGAAAACAATACTAAGTGGAAATTGGATAAAACATAAAATCTCATTTATTTTAACAGTACTTCTCATCCTACAGCCATGGAGTTGTTTCTAACTCATAGAGATCCTTATATATGGCTTTTAAGGCTGGAAAGCTTTATAAGAGCAGATATCTTCATATTTCTCCCACTAAAGGTCCATAGGAAAGTATACAAACCTACTCTTCTTTCCTGCCCACTCACCCCCCCCCATATGAAAACTAAAAATAATCATCTCTAAAACAGACCAGATTTTTTCACAAATAATACCTACTTACCCATAAGGCCTATGGTAGTTCCAGACTATTTTAGAAAAAGGTCATTCCCTTCTGGTATACAGGTAGGTAGAAGATACTGAAAATAGCATATATGCCAAAAATCATGACTCAGGCTACAGAGAGCATACACCAGCTTCAGTCTTGTTGCTCAGTCAAATGATGAATTTGAAATGCTTAAAGTGAGAAGAATTTGCCAGAAACACAACTTTTGAAAAAGCCTACATTTAAAATGATAGCACTATAGCACTAGTACAAAATATCGGGGAGTAATTAAAAATATCCCCATATATATAAGGGGATAACCAAAAAGTATTGGAAAAAACTCCACTGGGCGGAGTTTTCATAGTATGTATTTTTTTTCACACTAGATAAGCATTGAGCAACTTGTCCTGAGTTAAGTGTCCCCAGTGGGTCATCTGGGAAGGTTCTCTCTGGTCCCAATGAATTTTTTTGTGAAAGCAATTTCGTTCGAATCTTGATGATCATTTTTTTTTTGTGGGCATCACTGCCTCTGGTGGTCGTGGGCGCTACCCAGTGCCGCTCCTGAGAGCCGCTGCTGGATTTGAACTGCCAGGCCCGCGGGCTGCAGTTCCTCACTCAACCACTTATGCCACTGGGGCTCAGCTCTCGATGATCAATTTAAAACAATAGCACGCGGCTGTGAAATTTTGTTTCCTGGGTGAGAAAAATGCCACAGAAACTGTTGTGGTGTTGAACATAGCTTACAAAGACAGCACTATGGGAAAAACTCAAACATATGCATGGGTTTTCTCATTTCAAAAAAGGTGAAATATTGATTGATGAGAAACCTCATTCTGGATATCCATCAACTGCCTGAATGGATGAAAATGTTGACAAAATTCATGTTCTTATATGCTTGAAGACCAGTGACAGACCGCTGAAGAGGTGGGGGAAGTTATCTGGACTATCACAAAGCTCAGTTGGGTGAATTTTAATGGAAGATTTGGGAATGAGAAGGGTTGCTGTGAAACTTTTGAGTCTGACTGACCAGGAAAAAGAACATCAAATGGAAATATGCTGTGCTTTGAAAGAACAGCTCTGAAGTGACCCAGACTTTTTTTCCCAAGGTCATGACAAGACATGGTGCTATTCATATGACCCAGAAAGCAAACATCATCAAGCCAGTGGAGGACACCATCATTACCTCACCCAAAAAAAAAGTCACGTGAAAATCAAAGATCAAGCCAAAAAAACAAAACAAACAAACAACAACAACAACAAAAAACCAAGACGATGCTCTTTCTTTTTTTGATGTGAGGTGGATAGTGCATTTGGAGTTCAGTCCACCCGGTCAGACTGTTCATCAAGCTTTCTACTTAAGAGTTTCTAAAAAGATTGCCTATCCGTGTGCGCCAAAAACGGCTTGCGTTGTGGCAGGAGACTGATTTTACCACCGCGACAGTGCACCTGCTCGCTCGGCATCGCAGGGCGCCAGTGTTTGGCAAAAAAACAGCATGCCTTTCTTGCCCCATGCACCTTACTCACCTGACCTCGCTCCACGGGACTCCTTTTTGTTTCCGCGAACGAATGAAGAGGGACATGAAACGACAGTGATTTGACAGCAGTAGAAGAGGAGAAGAAAAAACGAGGGAGGTGCTGTCAGCCATCCAAACAGTCGAGTTTGAAAAATGTTTCCAAGAATGGAATCACAGATTTGACAAATGTATTAAGTGTAAAGGAGAGTATTGTGAAGGCGAGAGGTTGTTTGGAAAAAAAATTAGATACATAGCCTTGGGGAGAAAAAAACCTTTTTTCTTTTGCCCCTTTGTAAATCAAATCTACTTGTAGAAGTGAGAAGTGCCAATCCAGTGCACTAGAAAGTCGCCAGGATTTCTAAGTTTATCACTCGTCAACATCAAGTAGAGTCTGACTCCTAGGACAGAGTAGAACTGGATTTGTGAGTTTCTGAGGCTATAAATCCTTATGAGAATAGAAAGCCTCTTTTTTTTTTTTTTCTCTCAAAGCAACTGGTGGGCTAGTACCCCAATCTGTAACCCACTATGCCACCAGGCTCCATTCCAAGTGCATACATTCTTATTTATATTTATGTCTAACAAGACTATTTCATCTCCCAGCCTCATGCAAATTCTGGCTCAAATCACATGTGTCTGTGCATGCTATGCCAGCTGTATGCCCAAGGTAGTGAAGGAAGCAAATGGA
>PVJH01029796.1:0-15925 GCA_004026705.1 Nesogale talazaci | reverse complement strand
TTTGTGCTTCTTCCATGTGGACTTTGTTGCTTCCAAGCTTTATGGCCACTTGTTTACTTTCAAGCCTTTAAGACCCCAGATGCTATATCTTTTGATAGCCGGGCACCATCAGCTTTCTTCACTTTTGCTTATGCACCCATTTGTCTTTAGTGAACGTGTCGGGAAGGAGCTCAAAAGCAACAAAATCCACATGGAAGAAGCACACCAACCTGTGTGACCATGAGGTGTCGAAGGGATGAGGTATCAGGCATCAAAGAGTTAAAAATTATATCATTATAAATGAGGGGAGTACAGATTGGGGACCCAAAGCCCAACTGTAGGTGAAGCAACATCCCCTTAAAGAGGGTCACGGGGAGGAGATGAGCCAGTCAAAGTACAGTGTAGCAACAATGAAATATGCAACTTTCCTCTAGTCTTAAATGCTTCCTTCCCCCCACTATCTTGATCCCAATTCTACCTTACAAATCTGGCTAGACCAGGGGATGAACACTCGTACAGATAGGAACTAGAAACATGGGGAATCCAGGACAGATGATCCCTTGAGGACCAGTGGTGAGAGTGGTAATACCTGGAGGGTGGAAGGAAGGTGGAGTAGAAAGGGAGAAACCGATTATAAGGATGTACATGTAACCTCCTCCCTGAGGTATGGACAACAGGGAAGTAGGTGAAGGGAGACATCAGACAGTGTACATTATGACAAAATAATAATTTATAAATTATCAAGGGTTCAGGACGAGGGGGAAGCAGGAAGGGAGGAGAAATAGAAGCTAATACCAAGGGCTTAAGTAGAAAGAAAATATTTTGAGAATGATGATGGCAACGAATGTACAACTGTGCTTGTATACAATGGATGGATGTATGGATTGTGATGATTTGTATGAGCCCCAATAAAATGATTTAAAAAATACAGATTACATCAATTAAAAAAAAAAAAAAAAGGAAAACTGATATTGGGTCTAGGGTCCTCCCTTGTCATATGTATACCCTTAGTCCCTCCCTTTCCTATTATGTGTACAAGTTCTAAAGTGACCAGATTTTAAGCGGGACACCATTGACTAGGGGCGTGCAGGAGTTCTTGATTAAAAATTTGGTCTCTGAGCTGAGCCCCAGTGGCGTAAGTGGTTGAGTGCGGGACTGTGGCCTGCTGGCTTGGCAGTTCACATCCAGCGGCGGCTCTCAGGAGCAGCACTGGGTAGCTCCCATGATCACCAGAGGCAGTGATGCCCCCAAAAAAACAAAAACCAAAAAAGTAAAAATTTGGTTTCTATGGAGCAGCAAAAATTTTCATAGTGCGCAAAAATAGTATTGTAATATATTTAATTTTTAAACGCCGCAGGATGTTGCTAAATTGTTAAAAAGTGGGACCCCTAGCACATCCCCTTCCTGTCATTGTACATCCCCTTCCTACGATATGTATGTGGATTGTACATCCTCTTCCTGTGACATTTGGGTACCTGTAATCATGCACTGGAGTAGATGTAAGCCAGGGTGAGCAATAAGCGTCTTCTCTCCTGCCGGCCCCTCTGGCTCAGGCCCAGGCTCCCTCTGGCTCAGCCCTGGCCGCTTGGCGCTCTCTGGCTCCCTGCATCCTGCCAGTGCTGTGCGTTGACCTGGCTGTGGAGACCGTGACCGCCGGGAGTGGATGTTGTGTCTACCCCATGTTTCAGGTTGCTGTTGGAGCCCAAATGGTGTGCTGGTTCTGAGTGGGACTGCTAGCCGTAAGGCCAGAAATTTGGAAAGCACTCCCAGCGCCTGAGGAGAAACCTACGTCTTTCCACTCCCATGAAGACCGACGCTCTCTGAAAGCCAAAGAGACGCTTCTCCGCCATTGTCTTCTAAGCCAGAACCGACTCCCTGGCGGTGAGTTAGCTTGGCCTTTTTGAATCACTGCAACACAAGACCTGGAGTCTTTCCTATCTGGTCCCTTAGCAAAAATGTCTGTCAACCACAGAAGTGAATTCACATTTGAGTTTGCTGTTTGGTTCTGTTTTCAGTGAAACTATTGGGTGCACTCCGTTGAATAAATCAGCTAGCAAGCAAAAAACAAAAACAAAAAAGAAGAAAATTAAAATCCTTACAAGTGAACCAATAAATGGTGACCCCATGAAAAATGTAGAAAAGGTTGAAGTTGTCAAGAATTTTGCCTGACTTGGATCCACAGTCAATACTCATGGAAGCAGCAGGCCAGAGCTCACAGGGCGCCGTGCACTGGGGAGATCTGCCCAGACCTCTGTAAAGTGCTGAAAAGCAAGGGGGGGCCTTTGAGGACTCAGGTGTGCTTTCTCCAAACCCTGGTATTTTCAGCCAGCTCTCAGGCAGGTGAAAGATGCACGTTGGATAAGGACGACCGAAGAAGAATCCAGGCACTTGAACTAGGGTGCTGCTGAAGGGTAGTGAAAGTGCCAGGGACTGCCAAAAGAACCAACAGATCCATCCTGGAAGAAGTATAGACAGAAGGCTCCTTAGAGGCCAGGGTGATGAGGCTCTGGACAGGTCCTCAGGAGATACCAGTCCCTGGAAAAAGACGTCTTGCTTGGCAAAGTAAAGGGACAGCAAAAAAAGAGGAGGGCCCTCAAGAAGATGGATTAGCCCAATTGACTCAAAAATTTAACACTGCCCTGGTGGGAGTAGGAAGCCCAGCCTTGCTCCTGGAGAGCTGCTGCTGGATTTGAACCATCAACCCTGTGGACCGCAGTCCTGCACACAGCCACCGCGCCACCAGGGCCCAGCCCAATGGCAACAATGTTAAGGATGGGGCAGGACCAAGTGGTAGTTCATTCTGTTGTACGTAGCCTCTCTGAGTCAGCACCAAAGGATAGCCAGAGTCCTGGGGACTGTCATCCCCCCCAAGCCCCCTGCCCCCCAAAGCATTGCGACTCAAAGTGACACCCCACAGAGCAGAGGAACACTGCTCTCCTAGGAGTCTCCTCTCTGCTTTCGCCCCTTAATGTCGCGGAGGTGTTGACTCTCTGCTGGAGCAGACTGCTGCTTCTCCCACAGAACAGCTGGTGGATTTGAACTCCCTACCTCTAGGTAGCCTAAAGTGTCACAAGATGTGCCACCAAGACTCCTCTGTGTGACTACAGAGCGTTTGAAAAGTGCCTGTGGGTTGGGATTTTTCATTTCACTTAAATTTAGACACACACACACACAGTGCCAGGGTTTATGAAGCCACCCATCTCCTTGACAGACTGGAAGTCAGTGTGAACTCACTTGGGGAACCACCGTCGTCCCCATGCTTATGAATACTTTCTAAAGCAGTGGTTCTGTGGGTCACGACCTTTCACAGGTATCACCCAATTCATTACAGTAGCAAAATTATGATTATGAAGTAGCAATGAAAATAATTTTATGGTGGGGGGGGGGTCACCACAGCATGAGGAACTGTATTAAGGAGTCAAGGAATGAGGAAGGTTGAGAACCACTGTGCTAGAGAAAGAAGTCTGGTGGTAGAAGGGTGACTCACCACTCAGTAGGTTCAGGGTGGCCCAGTGAGGATAAGGTGTTGAGGTGAGGCTTGAGGCTGCCCTATCTCTGGGAGCCAGGAGCTTTGGGCAGGAAGTGGGAATGGCCTGTGTGGAAAGCAGGTGTGCTGCTTCTTCAGGGTCCGCTGGTGGCAGGAGGTAGGATGAGTTGGCCACTGCTAACAGGAGGATTGGGAGGCTTCCTCTGAGAACCCCCCCCCCCCCGGGTGCTCAGCCAAGACAGTCCTGGAGGGCAGGGCAACCTTGGTCACCTCTGAATCCCCAGCACATAGTGGGTACTCAGAAATAGGAGCTGAGCGAAAGCATGGAAGACATGAGAGTTTTCAGGAATGCCTTTAGGCATCAGTAAGGAGACAGACTTAGCAATTCTGAAAAAGAGGTACCCAGGGTGAGCTGCAGCCACAGCGCAGTGACCGTCTTCTGCCAGAGGTAATTGACGTTTCTCTGCAAGTGCAAGCTGACTGCCCTCCCTGCACTGCAGCCAGTCCTGTACCAAGCACTGCCAATGCATCACTGCTAAACCTCTCGGATGCTTGTCTTCCCTCCTGCCGCACTAGCAGCTCGAGTCCAGGCGACTGTAGACCAGAGAAACAAATGCTTAAGCACATGTGCGTTTAAGGGAAAGGTCTAACACAAGAGGAATGAAACATTGAGAAAGCATCCCAACCCAGTCCAGTTCAAAGTCACAAGTCTGATATTAGCCCCTATGTCCAATACCAGTCCATAAAGTCTCCTTCCGACTCACGAAGTATGTGCAATGACACCAGGACAATCACAGGCCAGGGGTGCAGAGTCTTGTGTGTCCAGTGGCAGTAGAAGCATCTCAGCACTTGCAGGAGTCTGTCCATGGCCTCCCAAGCATCTCAGCACTGGCAGGAGTCTCCACATGACTTCTCCGGCCCCAGAGGTTTGGCTTCATCAGGGGAAGGCCATGTGGCCTCTCCTCAGGCTTCACCATTCTCCAGGAATCAGGATCAATCAGCATGCTGTCATCTCGTCTTGTCAGAAGTTCGTGTCTCTCTTCTCCAATTGGGAAATACTGCGAGACTTCCCGGAATCCTCAGGGCAAAGCCATGCCCACACAGAGGCCTCCTTGGCTATCTCTAGATTGACAGGCTAGACTCCACCCCTAGGCTCCCAATCATGAAATGGACACACAAGTGTCAATTGACACATCGCCACAGCAACCACCTTTTCACTTGGGAGACCTCGGCATCCACCCCCCAGCTCTGCCTAGATTGACTGCCCTCTTCTCAGTCTCTCTTCCCCACACCGCCGGTCTTTTAGGCATTCCTGATAGACTTGCAAGGAGCCTGGTGGGGTCAGTACCTGGGTGCTAGCCAAAGGATGGGCAGTTTGAGCCCACCTACTGACTCTGGGAGGAAAGACCAGGCAATCGCATGCATTGAAGCCCCCGGGCCGCAGCTGTACCCTGCCCCACGGGCTCACCACTTTGGGTATTGAGCAGATGGGATGACCCCTCTCCACAACAACCACTTGATCCAGAGCCTTGTGCAAAACCCAGGCAGTTCTTGTTGCTCGTGGCTAACATGCCGACCATGTCCTATAATGCATGCCTGTCCCAGCGAGCCCCTGCCCTCGCCACCAGCCTGGGCCCTGGACCTCTTTCCACCGGGCACATTGTAACCCAGCCACAATGCTGCCTTTCCTTCCCCTGCTGGGCGGGAGGGAGGAACCCCCAGGCCTTTTAGGGACTGAACATCCAAGCTGCTCTTTCTGCAGCAACCTGTTCTGCCTGACTTCCGTTTCACCCCTTCTCCTGTCTTGTCCGTTGTGAAGGCTCTTAATCACAGTGGTTGCTACTGTGGTTTGATTGACACCCCCCCCCCCCCTTTCCCTCTCCTCTGGGAGGGTGGGGGCTATGCCGATTTGTTTACCATTGTATGTATACCCAGGCACCTAGCTTCTTAAGACTTGTTGAGCAAATGAACGAATGAATGCAAACACACTCGAGAATAAAAAATTGGGGCACATTTGAAGACTGCCCATTCAAACTGGGGTGTATTAGAGGGCTGAATGGTTTTTAGATTAGACTACTCCAGGAAGGGAGATGGGTAGAAAGCGTCCAAGGGAAGCCATCGTTGGTATTGAACCTGAAGCTGCATCGTCTGTGCCCATCCCCCCTGCCCCCAACACCTCTCCGCGGAGTATGGCCTCAGAGCACAGGACTCCGGTCCGAGACTTTTCTGTGTAGCCCGCCCCCAGCCACATGCTGGTCTTCCTCGCTTCCTAGAGCAGGGATTCATTCCGTCCCGTTGGCTGTGCACCGAAAGGTGGTTCATGTGAACCCATTCCGAGGGAGAAAGACATGACTTCTGCCAAGATAAGAGCCAGGGAAACCGTGTAGGTCAGTTGCCCTCTCTCCCGTGGCATTGCTGTGAGTCAGACCCAGCATGCCAACACCCAAGAAGAAGCACCACCTCGCCCTCCCCTCCTCCCTTCACACACCTCACAGCTGCCAGAGTTCTTTGTGGGGCGGGTTGGGCTAGTGTTTGAGTACCTGCTCCCGCCAAGTGGGCCCTGAAGAGGAACTCTAGGCAGGGGTGGGAGGGGGTGTGTGATTGCTCCCTGGGGGGTGGAGGGTGTCCCCTGCTGTTGGGAGAGTCCCTGTGGGGAGGACCGGCAGCTGTGTTGAGACCTGACTCTGCAGATTAGCAGACTCCCTCTCCCTTCCCCCCTCCCCCAGCTGGCTTCCAAGAGCAGTTGGGGAGCCTGCCAGCGCTCCTCAGCTCCACCGAGGAGCTCCTGGCTGGCCCGGGTGAGTCAGAGAGGCCACCGGATCCTCACCTGGCTCTCCCCGGTTCACAGTAGCAGCCTGCATGGCCGGAGGCCTAGCGAATGGCCGCTAATTTCCTCCACTGCCTCTGTCTCCTCAGCTCTGAAGGAGAAAACTGGCAGAGGACGGTATTTGCTGGTTTGCTAGATAAAGTTTTGTTGGAAGTGTGACCTGTGGTCTGGGAGACTGGCGAGCCTGATGAAGAAGACAGGAAGGAGACAGAAGACGAGTCTCTACAGGGAAGTTGCAGGGCCCTGAAGTCCGGAGATGGGGTGACTCCGCAGCGTATGGGCGCCGGTGGTGGTGCCCAGGACTCTGCAGTGGAACCTGACCCCCAGGCTGGCTGAGAACACCATGAGGGGCTTGGGTGCCCGGAAACTCACACTTGGGGCTGAGCAGCCCAGGCCTCTGCACCCTGGAACTGTGAACAGCACCCCTCCCCCACCCCCCTCAGCCTCTAGTGGCTAGGGCTGGAATGGAGGCGTGTGGGTGTGCGTGGCCTGCGGCGAAAGCCCTTTGGTCAGGATAGAAAGAGCAGAGGCGCGATCATTGCAGCATGTCACGCCGCCTGCCAGACGGATTTCAGAAGGGTCCCCTGGCAGGTGTGTGGCTGAGGCAAGTCCTAGTAGAAGTGGATGGTGTGGTAAATGCTAACCGGACCTGCCTGGCTGGTCATGTGGCCTCCGAGGACAGGCTGAGAGAACTCTGTGTTGAGATGGTGCTCCTTGGACTTCATGATGACCAGTAAGCGGCCATGCAGTGCCATTGAGGTAGAACCAGGCAGAGGGCAGGGAGCCTGTACCCGCATCCCAGGCCGGCTAGTTCCACAGGGCTGCTCACAGGGAATTCAACAGTGTCTCTGGGGTGGGGCGCTTTGCTTCTTAACACCCCCTGCCCCCTGAGCGTGCGCGCGTGCACGCATACACACACACACACACACACACACACACACACACTCCGTATATTCTCACGCATAAGCCAACCCAAATATCAGCCGAGGCACCTAGTTTTACCACAAAAACTGCTTTCAAAATGTGCTGAAAAACTCGATTTATACTCAAGTATATTCGGTGTATGTAGATTGTTGTTTCCTTTGCTAGAAAGTGGTGGAGACAAATGCCTGAGACCAGGAGCTGTCTTGGGGTCCTCGGTGCCCAGCTCAGCTACTTGTTAGAAAGGACCCCATGGGGCTGAGCCCCGGTGGCATAGTGGTTGTGCATGGGACTGCAGCCCACTGGGTTGGAGGTTCAATTCCAGCAGCAATGCTGGGCCTCCTACTCCCACCACCGGGGGCAGTGATGCCACACACACACACACACACACACATACACACACAAGAAAGGATCCCATGACTGTCTGTCCAAGCCCAGAACGAACTTGGCTTCCCATCTACCTCATCCCCAACATAGAATCATCCTGTTTTCCTAGACCTGTAGGGAGCCGTCTTCGCGGAGGTTGAGCTTCATGGCCTGGCTAAATTCAGAAGGAAGCGCGGGGTGGAAAATAAGTCTGAGCCTCAGGTGGAAAAGCCGCAGGGAGAGGAGTTGCTGTGTTTTTAATTTCCCTGGGTAGGCCGATGCCTGTGGGGAGATGCGGAGTGCTGCTTGATCCTGGCGGGGTAGGTTAATAGTAAAGCAGAAACATTAATTTTTTTTTAAGGGTAAAACTCCCAACAGAAATGACTATTGATCATGCTCCGAGTCGGAGACCAAACTCATTTGGTCAGCCTCGCTTTTGTCTTCAGCCTTGACTGTTACTGAGAGGGTGTTGGCAGGAGGCTTAATAGCCTGAAGTCAATTTTATTTCATGAGGTCTGCTTTGTGGCACTGAAATCTTACGGAAGGACAAAACACATCTGGAGATTCTGAATTAGGGGAGAGGAGTTGCTTTGGCAGCCATTGTAGCAAGTGCCAGGGGCCCAGCGTTTTCTGGGACAGAGGATCAAAAGGTGCCTTCCAAAAGACTCTGTGAATTCATAATGCTGGAGTATTAATCTCAAAAAAGGAGAAGCATTTAAAAGTCTCCATTTATTTTGCAGTGACTCATGGATTTGAAGGAGTCTTCGAGGAATGGTAGGTTTAGATATTTCTAGAATTAAGCATCTTAGCCATTTTGTCTTATCTGCCGGGGGTGACCCATTCCTTTGCATTTCCCCTTCCAGAGGCTTCTCTGCCCTCCTGTCCACCAGCAGTGCTGAGTCAGCACGGAGCAGGAGACCTGTGGACTGGATGAAATGTGTGCTTTATGAGAATTACGAGGAAAAAGTGTATTAAAAAATTATTTTTGGGCCGAGCCCTGGTGGCGTAGTGGTTGTGCGTGGGACTGCGGTCCACTGGGACGGAGGTTCAATTCTAGCAGTGGGGCTGGGCCTCCTACTCCCACCACCGGAGAGCAGTGATGCCCTAAAAAAATATATATATATATATATATTTTTAGAGGGGGGTGGTGTGAGGCACATTTCCTTTTGAAGGAGCTCATGGATGCAAGTGCCCAAATAGCTCTTGTCAAATAGGAAAAGAGAGAGATCCTTAGTTTGCTGGTTTTGCCAAGGGAAGATAGGGACAGTTCCTACCCCAGCCCGCTCAACTCTTGTTCCTCCTTGTCTGTACCTTCCAGAAGTGACACCAGTACTCAGGGCCGTGTCCACACGGAGGCCTCATTGGTGATTGACAGGCCGGATTCCACCCCTTTGCTCAAGTTGACGGTTGAAGTTCCCTCAGTTGGCAGTTAAAAAAATGCCACAGTATTTTAAGTCCTTGAAGAGCGTTCCACCTAGACGTTCTTCTCTGAGAGTACTACCTTATAAATTAGTATGCGACTACTACCTTTCCTCTTAATTAAGCACTGAAATATGGTTTGGAATTTCAATTTGTGTTGGCTCCCCCCATGTTTCTAGTTATTTGTTCAGCGTCTCGATAATCAGCTGTTTTCCCACTGGGTTACAGCAATAAAAATAACTGTTGAAGCTCCGAGAGGGTGGTGCAGATGGCAAATGCACTTGGTTGCTCACCGGAAGGTTGAAGGTTTGAGACCACCAGAGGCTCCCCAGAAGAGAGACCTGGTGAGCTTGCAGAGCGTCTGCTGGAAAGCTGGCGGAGCACGGTGCTGCGCTGACACACCACACCTCGGGGGATCAGGAGTCACCGTCAACTCAGGCAGCTGGTGGTCAAAGACCGGCCTGTTCCTGGGGTGGGCCTCAAGCGCTATGCCTCTCCTGCCCTGTCAGCCTCCCAGAAGATCCTCCCTCCGCCCACAAGCTCGTATTTTCCCTGTGGGGCTGTGATTCTCCACCTTCCTCATGTCATGACCCTTTCATGCAGTTCCTCATGTGGCGGGGACCCACCCCCCCCAAGCATAACATTATTTTCGTTGCTGCTTCATTTTGCTACTGTTAAGCAGTGAGTGACCCTCAAGGGGCCGCGGCCCACAGGTTGAGAACCGCTGCTGGCGGGGTTCTTCCTGTTGGGGAGGGAATCGTCTGGGTCTCCTGCTGAAAGTGCTGTGGGATCTCGTGGGGCAGAGTCCTCCCTGACCCAGAAAGCGTCCACTGTGAAAGGTGAAGGAGGCGCTGTCAGTCCCAGGCCACTCCTCCAGCTTTGTTAGGGTGGAGAGAAAACCGCGTGTATTGTAGATTCTGAACAGACGAGAGCCCATGCCCCAGAGCCGACGACCTCACCGGCTGCGCCAGGATGCCCGGATCTCGGAGCCCCCTTTCCAAGCTGCCAGACTCTTCCCCGAATCCTCGGGGAACCCTGTGAAGGAGAGCCCTGGAAGAGCTTGTCCTCCACACCAGCCAGCCAGAGCCAGGCCTCGCCCTCTGTCTTCCACTCGGTGTCCTGACGCCTCCCACCTCACAGCACTTCTCTCTCCATGTCTCCTTGGGCTTCTCTTATTTTTTTATTTCTTGGGTTTTATTTCTCATTCGCTTTTCTTTTGTCTCTCTTTTCTTTTTTGGCATCACTGCCCTCTGGTGGAAGTGGGCGACCCAGCCTTGCTCCTGGAGAGCTGCTGCTGGATTTGAGCCACCAACCCAGTGGGCCGCAGTCCCGCACTCAACCACTGCCCCACCGGGGCTCAGCCCCCCTCATTGTCTTTTCACCCTAAGTTAATTGTTGGTGTTTCTGTCTGAGGTCTTGTCATGTCATTCTTGTCTTCAGTCAGAAGGGCGCCTCGAGGCAGACAGAGGACCAGGAGTTTCTGTGTCTCTGGGCCGGGACCCTGCCCGCCTGGAACATTCTGGGGTCTCAGCTCACTCCTTACAGCTCGAAAGCCCAGCGATCCACTCTTGCAGCCCAGCTGGCCGAGGGCACATCTGTCATCAGCTTCTCTGTCCTTCGTCACGGACTGTGGGTGACCCCTACTGTAGTGAGCTCTCCCGGTCCAAGTGGGATGACGCTCTGTCATCCTCCTGCTTTTCCAGGCATGAAAGACGGGCTTCTAGCAAGGGCAGCCTGTCGGCAGGACCCTGCTGGCCACCACTCTGCATTCTGGCAGCAGCCCCAGCTTCATTCACCCTTGTCTGGCCTTTTCTGCCGGCGCTGCCAGTGCTGGGGGCTCTGACCCTTAGAAGGTCTCTGAGCAAAGCCTTCTTTCCTTTGCTGCTGCCGAGAAGCTGGGCCCGGGCGGCCCAGGCCCTCCTGAGGAGGTGGGCATGTGATCTGGGGAGGCCCTGCTTCAGAAACTGGATCTCTTCATTGATAGCGCCATCTCATGAGCTGGTAATGCAAGCTGCTGGTAATTACAGAAAACCTACTGTGAAAACCATCTAAAATTAATGGAGTCAGCACTGTGGATTTTAACTACAGAGAATGTTCCAGTTCTCAGTTATCCAAGTATAGGTTTTTGCCTTCCTGCAGGCTGTAAGCCTGGAGCAGGCTTTCCTTTGCCACCCACTGTGCCTGTGGTTCCCCTTCCCTGTCACTCAGTCATGGTACGGACCCATTTTAATGGGGGGGGGGGGGAAGCGACCAATCCTGGTCCTGCATTGCGCCCTGGTTAAGCGCCCAGCTGGGCGCCGAAGGTCAGCTGTTTGAACCCACTTGAGCCCGTGGTCTCCCAGTGAGTGGCCTAGAGACCTGCTTCAGAAATGACAGGGCAGAGGATGCTGTGTGTGACTGTTCCACTCTGTTCGGAAGCTCTGGGAGGAGTCCCAATCCGTGCTACCACACCGCTCGAACCGGAAGAGGCAGCAGCGAATTCGCAAGGTCAAGGGTTGAGGGTTAGTTAGCCTTTCTCCCTTTCTGTTCCACGAGCACAAAAGAAGGGAACGGTCCATTGTGTTTCCCATAAAACGAGGACGCATGCAAAGAACAGCAATTGGGCGGGACATCAGCTACGTGAGTGAGTGGAATATGTCTGCCCTTTCTGATTTCCATTCCTTTTGACTACGGTGGAGCATGATTTTGTCCTTTGTTTTGAAGCATGCCAGCGTTTTTTTCGGGGAGCAATGGGTGAGGTCTTTGGAAGCGAAGAATCTTGACTGCTTGGGTGATGGGGCATTACAAGCCCCCGAGCCCTAGATTGGAGGAGAGAGCCGTCAAAGCCACTGACTACCCCTGCCCCCCTCCTACATAGACTGTAGTTAGGATCACGGGCTTAGCCACCCTGCAGTGGCACATCTTCCCGACCCTTCAGATAGAATTGTCAAATTATAGCAAATGGAGGTAGGAATGATTTTCCAATTTTCTCAGCAGATTGTAATTTGTCATCCTGTTCATCTGGTCATTCTGAGAATAATAGTGTAGATGAGTATGTTTTTCTAAAATGGATTATTTTCCAAATAGAATGGCACCCAGGGCGTAAAGGGAGATTGTAGCCCAGGAGAGCAAGCAGTCTTCGTCCAATCTCTCCTAAAGTGGACTGTTAGCTCCTTTTTGGAAGAGAGACCAAAAATTGTCTTATGTGTGAAGGGAGAGAGACTGGGAGTTGGGGGTCTGGGAGTGAAAGTGGATGTCCAGAGCCCCCGGATCACGCTTGTAAGTCAGGGGACTCGTGCCCCCAGCAAGTCCAGCCACCGGGGCCCCAGGAAGCAGGGCATGATCGCAGTTTGTGTGGTGCTTCCATGTCAGAAAAAAATCTGACAGAAAGCAAGATGTCTGGGGAAGCAAAAACTCCTTTTAGGAATGTGGGAGGAGTCATGAAGGTGTATTAATGCTTAACAGCAGGTTGACAGAAAGTCTAAAATACCTGGACCTCAGTTTGCCAAGCGTGCGAGCAAGCCGGAGAACCATGGGGACAGCGGCCGAAGGAAGGGCTGGGGCCATGTCTGGACAGAATAAGGGGACGTTTGCCTGGGAGCGGTGTCTGCAGTGATGCCCCTGTGCCAGAGAGACAGCTCATGTTGAGATTTCTTAGGAAGCCGGGAAAAGGAGTTTCTGAGAAAAAAAGAAAAAAAGTAACCCTTTTGAGACAAGAACAGAAATATATTTTTGCATAGGTATGAAGGCTAAAATCCAAATCAGAGTCTCAGCTGTGTTGATTCTTCTTGTCACTCACTCCCTCGCTGTCACTCAGTCGATTCTAACTGCTCATGACCCTCCAGGGGAGAGTATAACGACCCCTTTGGGTTTCTGAGACGGTAAATACTCATGGAGGCAGACACACCTTTCTCTCCAGTCGAGCAGCTTGTGGGTTCAAATTACAGTCCAACTGGAAGCTTCGCTCACACCACCCGCTCAGGTGCCCTGGAAGCGATTCTGACTCGTTCAACCCAGTGTACGACAAAGGGAGCCTGGCCCAGTCCTGCGCCTCAGGGTGACACAGTTGTTGGTCCCGGTGTCAGTCTGTCTAGCCCCTAGATTCAAGTTGAAGGTCTTCCTCTGTTGGGTTTCCCTGCTACTTCCCTTAGCATGCTGCCCTTTTCCAGGGACAGTCTCTGCTGATTACACGTCCAAAGTGCACGAGACAAACCCCACCATTCGTGCTTCTCAGGAGCATTCAATCTGACTGACCTCCTTCCAAGACAGATTTGCTCTTTTGGCAGTTTCAGGGACTTCTGTTGTTATTTCACAACATCACTGCTTCTCCGGCGAGGCCATGGGAAGGAGGCCAGGGTTAGGTCCAGTCCTGTGATGATCCTCACGTGGCCCCTGTCTGCCCTGGTCTGCGTGTGCCTGTGTCTGCTCAGAACTCAGAAGTGATGAGGTTTAAGATGCATTCTGTACTGCTGTGGCTTCGTGACGTTAACAAGGAAACCCCAACAATGTGGGTCACCAGCACCTCCACTGGAGTCACCCGTGAGAATCCAGCCCTGGTGCCCGTCCGTCCTTGCCACGCTTGCTCAAACCAGCCCGGTCTGACGTGGCAATCCAGCCTCATGGGTACCGTCATGTTTCTGTCAGGATGCGAAGGGTCTCGGCTTCATCAAGCTGGACCAAGTGATCTTTGGGTGGGCTATCCAAGACAGCCACCCAACAGAAGAAACCATGCCACCTATTTGTACATAAAAAAAAAAAAGCTTGAAAACAAAACAAAAAATCCTGTTTCCGAATAGGATCCCATCCTTAGCACCAGGTCTTAAGGAGCATTCTAGAAAGGGAGTTAGCAGCCGTTACAGGTGCCACTTTTCACTGGTGGGCCTGGGCACACACTGGTAGTGTGCTAGACAAAGACATGCCTCCAGAGCCAGGCCTCGTTTCCTAAGAGTGACACCTGCTGGGAAGATGCAGCTCCCCACCTGGCTCAGCAGCTGGGTGCCGGACTCTCCAGGGCCCCCTATTTGAGAGAAGGGGTGTGTCCCTCAGGGCTTTGTTGCCAGCGGCATCTCAGCTAAGCAGTACCGACGTGGCATTTATTTCTGCGGATATTTATAGACTCTTTTCCCTTAACGCCCACACGGCACAGCCTTTGACCTTGTGGGCTTTGAGAACCTGGCATTAATTTGTTAAAGAAATTACTTTTTGTGTCCCTTGTGAAGGGGCCATCGCATAATTGTATGGTGCATGACATAGGTTCTGCCCTCTCCAACTCGAGACTGGGCTTTTAAGAAAAAGTCCCCTTGTGAGAGCTGCATTTCCTGCCCTTAAGTCTGGTCCCTGGACAAGGGGACTACCTGAGAGAGGCTGGGTGTGGCGCTGGTTCCACGGGGAGCCAGGCTTGGGAGCAGCGGTGAAGAGGGCAGGTCCTCCTGGTGGTGGATAGGGTCCTAGTTCAACCCCTGTGAGAGCATGACCTGCGGGGAGCCCGCTGTAGGGTGAGAGCGAGTTTCCAGGAATGACAGACACCCTCCAGCCACACCCATGCCCCGTTCCTGAAGGGGCTGGACAAGCAGCTGGACCGGGTTCTGTTTTCAAACAGAACTCTGTTTCCCTGGAAGAGAGAGAACATTATATGAATTAGTTTTGTGGAAAGGAGGGGTCCCACACCCCGGTCCTCAGCGAGAAGGCTGGTGTTCCTGGGAAGGTGAGCGTGGAGGAGACAAGACAGAGGTTGTAAGTCAGCGCTCACCTTGTCACAGGCGGGACAGGGCCCCCGGGCTCGGCCCTGGCCCTCCAACCCGATGCCAGCCCCCTGCAGCGGATGAGTAGGTCTTCTTCTCTGGTAGCGGTAGTGCCAAGTGCCGGCGAGCTGCCTCCAACTCCCAGCCACCAGAGCGGAGCCCTGCCCAGCCCAGCCCTGGTGGGCACCATGTCACATGTGAGCGCCATTTGCAGCCACGGTGCCCGTCCATCCCCCGGAGGGTCTTTGCCCTGTTTTTTTCCCACCCTGCACTTTACCAAGCAGGATGGCCTTCTCCAGGGACCACTCTCTCCTGGTCACATGTCCAGAGTGCGTGAGACAAAGTCTTGCCACCCTCGCTTCTAGGAGTTGTACCCCTTACAGGACAGACCCATGAGCTGGCAGTGCATGTCACCATCACAGTTCTTCGCCAGTGTGCCAACGTGTCCGTTCTGTTTGGGCCCTCCCTGTTCATTGCCCAACTTTCAACCTGGGAGGCGGAAGTTTCTGAAGATGACGGAAACCAGTTCCTTAGGTGCCAGTGTGTGCAGGGGCCGTGAATGGACTCATTCAGCCAGTAAGTGTGTGCAGGCTCCCTTGTGTGCCAGATTGATGGGTAACACCAAACCCACATAGTCAGACTCACTGCCATCGGGGCCAGGCCGACGCCCGGCGCACCTGTAAGGCCGGGTAGACCTGCCCCTGGAGGTTTTCAACTCTAATTCTTCTTTGACGAGAAAGCCCTGTCAGGGTCTCATGGAGAGCCTAGTGGCTTAGAACCGCAGCCCTGGTGGTCACAGCCCAGTGCCTGACCACCATGCCATGCGGGCTCCTGATTGGTGGTACGGCGGTACAGAGCTAAGCGTCTGCCCACAGAGGGCATATGTCCTGCTGGAGAATCAGGTAACTCAGGCAAGATCCTACACGATAGCAGGTAGTGCTGGTGGTGTGGAAAAATCGCTCTTTTAGAATAGGGCAAAGAGGTGACATCTGAGCGGAGACCTGACTCTCCTTTTCGGCAGCCCATTTTGGAACTAGCACTCACTGTCGGAGTTGTGCAATTCAAAGAAGCTTCTTTGCTTAGGGTCGGACAGATCTACTGAAGCGCCTTGTGGGATGTCGGGACTTTGCAGTTGTGGTCCAGCCCTGTGTGGCGGGTCCCTTCTTTTCCACAGCGTCAGTCCCCGCAGCAAGCATGGAAGGAGAG
>PVJH01029795.1:0-25566 GCA_004026705.1 Nesogale talazaci | reverse complement strand
ATGAATCATTTTATTGGGTACTCACACACCTCCCCTCATGATCCATACATACATCAATTGTATGCAGATCTCATTTGCACACTTGTTGCCATCATCACTCTCAAAATATCCTCCCTCCACTTAGGCCCCCAGTTCCAGCTCCCCATATTTCCCTTCCTTCCTACCCCCCATGAACCATTAATAATTTACAAATTGCTATTTCATATCGTATATTGTCCAATGTGTCCCTTCACTCACTTCTCTCTTGTCCATGCTCCAGAGAGAAGGCTATATGTAGATCCCTGAAATTAGTTCCCCCTTTCTACTCCACCATCCCTCCACCCTCCCAGACTCACCACTCCCATCACTCATCCTGAGGGAATATCTACCCTAAGTCCCCCATGTTTCTGCCTCCAGTGTACATCTCCTGTTCTAGTCAGGTTTATCTGGTAGAACCGAAAGCATGATAGTGGGTGTGAGGAAGCATTTGAGAACTAGAGGAAAGATGCATATTTCGTTGTTACTACACTGTACTTTAACTGGCTCATTTCCTCCCTGTAACCCCTCTGTAAGAGGATACCGCTTCACTTAATGATGGGCTTTGGGTCACCAATCTGTACTCCCCCTTATTTATAATGATATAATTTTAGTTCTTTGATGCCTAACACCAGATCCCTTCAACACCTTGTGATCACACAGGCTGGTGTGCTTCTTTCATGTGGGCTTTGTTGCTTCTGAGCGGGATGGAGGCTTGCTTACTCAAGCCTTTAAGACCCCAGACGCTATATCTTTTGATAGCCGGGCACTATCAGCTTTCTTCACCACATTTGCTTATGCACACACTTGTCATCAGTGATCCTATCAGGAAAGCGAGCACGCAATGTTATGGTTTTTAGTTCCTAAACCCTGATAATTGATCCCTTTGACAACTCATGGGTCACATGCTTGTGTGCTTCATCCATGTGGGCTTTGTTACTTATGAGCTGGATGGCTGCTTGTTTACTCAAGCCTTTAAGACCCCAGACACTACATCTTTTGATAGCCGGGCACCATCAGCTTTCTTTACCACCATTGCTTATGCACACATTTGTCTTCAGTAGAGTTAGAATTTTTTAAAAAATAAAGAACTAGAGGAAAGAGGGAAAGAGGAGCGCATGCTGGGGGGGGGGGTGGTTCAAGTAGAAAATGTTTGTAGATGAATGTGGTAACGTGTAAATTTATGCTTAATATGAACAATGTATTGAATGTTGTAAGAGTTGTAAGAGCCCCCAATAAAATCTATATTAAAAAAACAAATTAAAAAAACAAATAAATAGTTCAAGATGTGCTTGTTGACCTCCAGGAGTGTCCCTTGGTTGAGTGCGGATAGCGTGCCACACCTGACCCCAAAGAATATCTTTGGCATTCCTTTGGGAATGCCATGCTCTGTTGCATACCCTTAGTGTTTTGCGTTGGTGTGGTAGGGTGAGACAGGGGACAATTCTGACCCTGCTTCTCCATTGTTGTCCCTGTAGGGCCATGTGTCAGTGAGGGACACCATGTTTCATACTGGGGCCACTCATATGGTCCCCTCTGTGCAGTGGTTGTTCTGAGTGGGAATATCGTCCCCAAGGCTCGGTGAGCCAGGATGCACTCTTATTTCTGGAGTTTTTTTTTTATCTATATTGGATAGCATGGATGATCTTAATTATACAAATGAATTTACACAGGTCTAATAAGATCAATGAGGTAAAACTAGGACCATAATAGTAAGGAGAGGAAATTTTGAAGAGCTATAGCCTACTTATGTGTTTAATCCAATGCTAAACTGCATCCTGGATATACCTTCCCTTCCATGAAACTCTTCTAGGAGGTGCTTTCCAGTTATCTTATAGGTGATATTGGATCTCCACTTTGTCTATGCTTCCTTGAACCAATTTGATTACTTGTTTTTGAACATCTGATACCAATTCCCATTGACACTTCATGATCACACAGGCTGGTGTGCTTCTTCCATGTGGGCTTTGTTGCTTCCCTGCGAGATGGCCACTTGTTTAAATGAAAAGCTTTTAAGACCTAGATACAATATCTTTTAATAACTGGGCACCATCAGCTTTCTTCACCATATTTGCTTATGTACCCACTTTGTCTTCAGCGATCATGTTGGGAAGGTGAATATCATACATTGCCACATTATTGGAGTAAGCCATTCTTGTATGGGGTAAGATTTAAGTAGAAGCCCAAAGTCCATCTGCTTCCTTTTTATATTTATATCCATATGCATTGACAAATACACCAGTCTTTATACTTACATATGTATCTATATTTATACCTATAAGGATAAATTTTGCTTTTTATTCTCTTTATCTGTTTTCTTTCCTCTTGTCCCACTATTATGTTTACCCATAGTTCACCTCTCAGTAGCTCCTCTCAGATACATTTCGATTGGTCATACCCAACCAGGAATGCTATACCCTTCTTTGCAATAATTTTAGATCCCTTGCTAGTCCCCTGTTCCTGTCATTGTTGGCTCCTCACTCCCCTCCCTCTGTCTTCTCCTCTCCCAAGCCTCCCCTCTCCTTTTGGGCTTGCTTATTCTGCCTATCTTATATTGATACACACCAAGATAAAGAAAAAAATAAGAAAAAAGAAAAAAAACAAAGCAAAATGAATTCATACAGATAATTCCAAGTCTGTTCTCCTGACCCAGAGTAGATGAGAGTCCCTCCCTTTTCCTGTCCTCTATGCTGATTCTCCTGGGGTTGGATGCACAACTGAAAGCCTCACAATGGACTCCTCCATGGCTGGTTATTAAGGCTCAAAGCCAATATCTTGTTTTTCAAAACAATTTAGCATTTGTTGCCACTTTGTTTCTGTGATTATTAGTTTTTAATGTTCTAAAATGTTTCGTTTACTCAACATCAGGAAGTGCTTCCCCAAACAGTTGTTATCTACCTTCCACTCGGCCCCCAACTCTCGGTGACTCCATGCCTGTAGAGCTTAGACTGCTGTAATCCATTGGGTTTTCATGGACTTCCTAATCTTCCTAATCTATTTTAATGGGCAACTTCTCCTGGAACCTTTTAGGTATATTAGCAACACACAAGCCATCATCAATAGATAGGTGGGTGGTAGGTGTTCATGAAGTGTACTGGCTAGCAATTGCCCCCAGGACTCCCACATGGAAGCTGGGTATTCTTTTCTCTCTCGGGTGGTTTTTAATGGTTTGGGGTACAAAAAGGTAATATAGGTACTAGAAGATTTCTTTCCTTGACTTCCAGGAAGCCACTCTATCAGAAACTCTCCATCAGCTCACATTTTTCAGCTTTTTTACAACTAGCTAAGAAGATCAAAGGAAACACTTTGTCCCTACGCCTTTCACCTGCGAGTGTGCATGCACGCACATGCACACGCACACACACACACAACCAGACTCACTGTTCTTTAAAAGTATTACTTTTTTTGTTACACTTGCAAAAACATTTTTTAATATTAATGCCAACCTGAATTTACCTGAATAAAATTGTGTAGCGGAATGTGAGTATTCTGTGATTTATACTGGCACTGACTATTCCCAGATGTGGTTCTAAGTAACATCAAAACAATTTCCTTTCAGAGATGTTCAAAATCCCCCTCTCTACCTCTTTCATCCCCAACCCTGAGGTGACCTCCCTGCTCTGATGAGTAACAGCTATGTGTATCGTTAATACACATACTATCAGTTCTGATTTGTTATTTATATGCGATGGTTTGCTGATAAATATTTGACAACTGGCTATGCCAACAAAAAGACATACTTTTCAGTTTTTATTCCTGTTATGTGCCATCAAGTCAAAAGAAGCCCCAGGTTGACATCGAACTCAGATTTGGGACTTGCCAGTCTCCACAGCCACAGGAGCCATTTCCTTGAGAAAGTCTAGCCCAGAAGCATTTGAAATTTGGTCAAGCAATTTCCCACATTTGATCAAAGAGCAAACATCTCTTCTATGGAATCAATACAGTCAGTGATGGGAATTAATCACTGTCCAGTTCTTCTGGTCTCATGGTCAATGTGACAGCTATTCATGGAAGCAATTAGCCACATATTCCACTGAGTCTCATACTTCTGACCCTCCGGCTTCTGTTGCGTCAAGGGAATAGAGACTATTGATGTAACTTGATCATTTGCAAGCTTTCAAGACACCAAGCATGACACATAAACTAGGAGATGTAAAGAAGAATGAACACACTTTTAGGTCAATTAACTGGACTGTCCCATTAAAGTACAGCTCTATACTTCCAAACAAGGAGTCAAACCCCATAAGACTTTTCATTGTACATAAGCAACTTCACCAGCTTCTCTTTTATTGTTGTTTTTGTAAATATACCAATCACACACTTCTTGCTAATTCAAATTTTTACAGGTATGAAACTTATGGTCAGCAATTACATTAATTGATGGTGAAGCCATGTTCTCAGTCAGTATTGTTTTGAAAGTATTCTTTTTAATCTGTTTTCTTCTTTTTCTTTTTTTTAAATTTTATTGGGGGCTCTTACAGCTACTACAACATTCAGTACATCATTTGTATCAAGCACATTTGCACACCTGTTGCCACATACATTTCCAAACATTTTCCACTTGAGCCCTTGGTACAAGCTCCTCTTTAAAAAAAACAAAACCTCCCCTGTCCCCTCCCCCCTTTTATTTAATGAATCATTTTATTTTGGTGGTGTTGTTCTATTTTTTTTTTTTTTACTATTAGCACCCTTTGTTCCTCACTCTCAAATTTGGTACAACTAAATCAAGGTCTTGGTCTCTGTACATTTCCCTTTCTTATCTTCCTCCAATAGACTTATCTCACATCATGTCTTCCAGTTCTATCTACATTGTGCATGTATGGAGAGGTGGTTTCTTCTACTGACTGAAGGCTGTGGTGTTAGGGGTATGTGACCCATTCATTTTGTTTAGGCATTCATTTCTTGATGGACCTTTAGATTCTTCCCACCTGTGGGCTCTTAGGAATAGTGGTACAGAACACATTTGGTGTATAAATCTCTTCTCTAGTCATTTTCAAATATTTTAAGGTGGTGGTTTCAAACTGCTGACCCTGAGGGTCAGAATCCAGTGAGCAACCACTTGAGGCGGTCCTGTGCTTATGTTAATTTCATGATTGAGATGTAGGGATAGAGTCTAGCCTGTTAATCTGGAGATAGCCATTGAGTAGCTAATGAGGCCTCCATGTGGGCATGGCTTTCTCCTGAGACTTCTGGGAAATCTCATGATATTTCCCTTGTGGAGATGAGAAGCTATCTGCCCAGTTGTTGGGAGTTAGTCTCAGAGACAACGGACTATAGGTAAGACTTTTATAGGTAAGACAAGATGGCAGCATCCAAGGAGCTGAAGGAGCCAGAGGAGAGGCCAAATGGCCTTACCCTGATGGAACCAGACCTCTGAAGCTAGAGAAGCCACATGGAGACCACTGCCAGCGCTGAGTTGCTTCTACTACCACTGGATGCTGTTGATGGACCCTGAGACCTGGAAGCGAGAAGCCCTGGGGAGACCCATGCCAGCACCAGGACTCTGCACCCACAGGCCTGTGACTTCTTGAGTCAGAAGGAGACGTTATAGACTGGTATCGGGCATATGGGCTAATATCAGACTTATGACTTTGAACTGGACTGGCCTTGGATGCTTTCTCAATGTCCCATTCCTCTTGTATATAAACCTTTTCCTTATATCCATATGTGTGTCTATGTATTTGTTTCTCTAGTTTACCAGGACTAACACACCACTATACTACCAGGACTCCTTCATGAATAAAGGTTCCAATTTCCCCACATCTTCACCAACATTTGTTATTTTCTGCTTTATTCTTATCTTAGTCATCCTAGAGGGAGTGGAATGGCATCTAACTGTAGTTTTGATTTCCATTTCTCTGGTGGCTGATGGCATTGAGTGTCTCTCATGTGTTTGGTCATCATTTGAATGTCCTTTTGGGGGAAATGTCTATTCAAGTCCTAGGTCCACTTGATGTTTGGGTTATTTGTTTTATATTCCTTTTGTTCAGATGTTGAAGTCCACTGACTTTTATAATATATGTTTATGTATACTGTGTATTTATATTATACATGTAATTTATATTTTATACATATTATGATTAAAAGCACACTGATTAAGAGGATGTGTTTATATTTTATATGTACTTTAATGTGTAGAATGGAATTACATATTTCAAACTTATATATGTATACATTACTTATTACAAACTTATATGTGTATATATTGCTTATTAGAGCCTTAGCAGGCATACGGTGTCCAAAAATATTCTCCTCGTCTGTAGCCTGTCTTTTCACCTTTTGGGTCAATTGTTTTGATAAGAAAAAGTTTTAAAAAAATGTTGAGGTCCCTTTTGTCTTTTACTGTTTGTGTTTTTGTTATAATATTAGATACTCCATCACTAGAAGCCAGGCTCAGCAGTATTTTCTTCTAGGAATTTTATGCTTCATGTTTGCACATTTAGGTCCTTAATCCAGTTAAAATTTATTCTTACATGTAGTATGAAGCATGAAATCTGCTTCACTTCTCTGCATGCGGAAATCCAGTTTCCCCAACACCATTTACTGGAAAGATCCTTGTGAGAGGTAGGTTTGTTGTGCCAACATGGTCAATGAAGATAGGTAAGTTGGTTTTGACAACATGGCCAATGAACACATGTAAGATTAATTGAAGGGGGGAGAGATAAATGACTGGGCGAGCCTCGCCTCTTTTTCTCCTGCTCTTGGATCTTCAGACCAGCCTGCTTTGTCCTGTGCCTCCATTTGCAAGCTACACTATCCATGGGACACCTAATCTGTGGACTATTGCCACTGTGAGTTGCGGTTCCTTCAAGTTCTGCTTTGCCATGTTCCTGGAATATACATCTCTTGAGGTGGGGACTGTTGGACTCTGCCATCTGGCTGACTGTTGGTGATTTGCCTTGCTGTTTGCTGCTTGTAGCTGGATAGCCTGACTTGCTCTACAGAGGACTACTCAATGGCCCTCAAGACTTGAAGGACTATCAGTCTACTAGCTGTCTCATGCAAGTGAGTTGCACCAAGCCATTTGTACTGCTTTATAAATTAGTTAAGTGTTTATTTCTTATGTTAGATATCTATCTATATAAATATATATAATTATTGGTTTTGTTTCTCTAGGGTATGATGTGTGAAATCTGCTTCACTTTCTGCATGTGGAAATCCAGTTTTCCCAAAACCATTTACTGGAAAGACCCTTCTTTCCCAATTGCCTAGACTTGACACCCTTGTGAGGATGACCCAAGACCAGGCCCTGTTACATTAGGTTGTGCATGAAGTTGTTATGAGTCAAAATCACCTTGGTGACACATAACAACTATAATAGCATGCTTGTCAAACATCAGTTGGCCATAGATACGCTTATCCCTGTACTCCCAGGTCTATTCTACTGGTCAATGTGTGTATTGCTGTGCCGATACTAGGCTGTATTAATTACTATAGTGCTATAGCATATTTTAAAATCCTTAAACGTGAGTCCCCTGCTTTTTTCTTCTCCTTCAACATTGTGTTAGCTATTTGAAGCCTCTTGCCAGTCCACAAGAGCTCAAGACCGTTTTCCCCATTTTTATAGAACAGGTATTAGAGTTTTGATTGGTACTACATTGAATCTACAAATATATTTGGATGGCATCAATAATTTAATAATATTAAGTCTTTCAAACCAAGAACATTGAACTCCTTGCCATGCATTCAACTCTATTTAATACCTTTCATGAGTATTTAGTACATTGTATAAGTCCTTCCCATCCCTGGTTAGATTGATTCTTAGATATTTTATTCTCTTCAATGCTAGTGTAAATGGAATTTTTTCACCTTTATAGAATTGTGCTTTTAATAATGGCTGTGTTAATAACAATATCATGAAACTCGAGTGAATGGCATGTTTTATCAATTATTTTAGTATTTTGTGAAAGCTGGACATTAAGTAAAGCAGTCTAAAGAAGAATTGATGCAGTTGAATCGTGATGCTGGAGAAAATTGAAAGCACACATTAAAACAAACAAACAAAAAATGAAAGTACACATTAAAGACTGGATATTTTAAAATCAAGAAGTTAAAAATCAACCAACCAAATCAATGTGAAGGGGTGGGGAAGCAGTGGAGAACTATGTGCAAGTTAACACATTAAATACCAGATAAACTCAGGATCCATCCACAATATGTTAAAAGGACAAACTGGTTTGTATCAGAAAAAGTAAGGCCAGAGTGCCCCTTACAGGCAAGACTTCATCTTTTGGACATATGGCCAGAGATCTTTGGTAAAGCGGAGGCCTTAGGCGAAAAAGAGGAAGGTCTTTAGTGGGATGGCTTGACAAGTGACCGCATCAAGGGGTTCAGGCACAGGAACAATCATAAGGCTGGCACCGGACCATGTTTCATTCTATTGTGCGCTGGTTGCTGTGGGTAGAAGTTGACTCAATGACACCTAACATTTAAGCTTTTACTGGTTCTTTGCCATTTCCAGTGGAGGACACCACTGAAAGGGAAAAGAATTAAAACTCAAAGCTAATACTACCCTGTTCTGTTGTCATTTTGACGCTATACTCATTCTTGCTTTCCAGATTAAAACTCCCTGGCTTAACCTGCCTTTAGTAATCCCTTTCCAGCCATAAAAATAAAGAAAACAAATTTCTCTTTATCTTCTAATACTTGCTTCTCCCAAACACTTACCTTTAGGTTCATTCCTTCCTGTTTTAATTGTCTTCCATGTTCTAGATGGTGAACACCCAGAGGACAAAGCCAGTGTTTGTTTGTGTTCTTGTACATTCATGATGCCTAGCACAAGCAGCTTGTATGTTAAATTATAATTCTAAGGTGTTGGAAGTCACAGCTGTCATGCAGGATGGCAAAAATGGAAACCATGTTCTTTTATTCTATTGTGGCAAATTTCCCACAAATTCTTAGCCATATTCTGGAACCTGCTCTGTAATTCTTCACGTGATTGCTGTGAGGCACCATCAAGTCATTTCCAACTCACAGGGTCCCCATGTACAACAGAAGAAAGCACTGCCCAGGCCGGACACAGTCTCACAATCATCACTGAGTATCTTGGTCAATCTGCCTCATGGAAGATTATCTCCTCTGCTGACTCTCTACTGCATCAAGCATGATGTCTTCCTTCAGGGATTGGTCCCTCTTGATAGCATGTGCAATGCATGTGAGACAAAGTCTCCACTCCTGCTTCTAAGGCACATTCTAAGTATCCTTCTTCAAAGATAACTTTCTTCATTCTTTTGGCAGTCCATGGTAAGATTTATATTCTTTACCATGACCATAATTCAAAGACATCAATTCTTTGGTCTGTTTTATTCATTATCCAGCTATCACATGCCTATAAAGTGATGGAAAAGATCATGACTGGAGTCCAACTCAAAAGCCAAACCCACTGTTTTGAATCAATTCTGACTCATAGGGTTTTTGAGACTGTAAAAAAAACAAAACAAAAATCTTTTTTTTACAGAAGCATATCCATCTTTTCTCTCAGAGCTGCTGGTGAGTTCAAACTGCTGACTCCTTAGTCAGAATGTCAAAACTTAACACACTCTGACACCAGATCTGACATCTTAATCCTGGATGTGACATTTGCACTTTTTTAACACTTTAAAGTGATCTTTTGTGGCAGATTTGCCCAATGCAATATACCATTGGATTTCTTGACTTCAAGCATACTGATTATTTATCTTAGGAAAAATGAAATCCTTGATAATTTCAATATTTTCTTCATTTATTATTATATGGTTTAGTGGTCCATTGGGGTGATTTTTTAATATTGAAATAATACCCATATTGTCAGTAGTCTTCTATTTGTCATAAAGTAAAATGGAACTTATTAAATCTGTATCCTAAAAGTTTATATAGAAAGAAACTCTAGATGTCATTCAACTTTGTATTGTAGCAACTTTCATTGATGTTCTCACAGTAAAGTTATGGGGACAATCTTCTACTCAAAATGATTTCTGTGTGCTATCTTCTCCCAAAGATCCTTGATGCTGCATTGGTTAAAATACTCAGTAATGAACCCAGAGGTGGAAGGTTCACCACCACAACCACTGCATAGGAGAAAGGTATGATAGTCCACTTCTATAAAGATTACAGCCTCTGAAACAGTACGAGGTAGTACTATTCTCTCCTATAGGTCAGAATCAACTTGACAGTCTGGATTTTTCTGGACCCTTTTTCGAATTTGAAATTCTTACTTTTTGTTGTTGTTGACTCTCAACATGTTCTCCCATTAGCCTTTTGAAATTGAATAAGGGCCGGGAAGCATTTTGAAATGTCCTATGAAGCTCTCTGGTCAGCATTTTTTACTCTAATGATAATGTTGCGCAATGACTTTCATAGACAATTTTACAGACAGTCACTGATAGTTTTGAACTTAAATCTTCAATAACAGCTGTCAATGTAGGAAGTCTGAATTTCTCTTTTCTAGAGACATTCTAAAAGGGAAATTATTTTTATTCTCCAACATAGGAAGACAGCAGGATCTTATTAGAAAGTCGTTAAATATTTAGAGGAATATTATAGCTTAGGGGACTCAAGGGCTAAATTCACCTGAAACTTCAATTTGCATACTTGCTTCCAGGGAAACCTATTAAAGGATGGCCTGGTTGTGTCACTTTGAAAATTCTGCTTTTAATGTACAAATGAGCAGAGGTGAGTGACTTTCTATAGAAAGAACCTTTTTATCACCCACTTTCTTCCCCCAAAGAGAAAAATGTGCTCAAAATATAGGGTAGAAATAAAGGGACTCTTTTGAAACACTGAGGGGAAAAAAACCCATTTTGACTCAAAAGAGGAACATCAGTAATATTAGAGAACTTCTTCAATACAAAGAACACAAAGATTTTACTTTTTGTTTAAGAGGAAAATTTTACTCTCAGGCTTCAGTTGGACTTTATGTTTTTATAAGGCTCTTATCATTGCAGCCTTCAGGATCTTGTCCTGGTCTTCCCTTAATACTTCCATGTTGCTCTGTTAGTTTTTACTGTCCACAAGCAAGCCATTTCCCTCTCTCCCAGACGACTTTGCCCTTCAAACGTAATTGGCAATGTCTTCACTAACCCCTTATAAATGCCTCATGTCATGGATTCACTCATTCATGCAACAAACAGTCGTTGGCTCAAAGTGATGCAAACACAGAAAGCTGCTCCTCCTTTCAAGGAGCTGTAGGCCTAGTGGGCATTGGAGCAAGCAATGTTCCAGTCTCTAATGTAAAGGGTCACCATGAGACATAAGCAACTCTACAGCAACTAAAAATAGACTTCTGGAACCATCTGGCACCACTACAAAACATCCTAGATTTTCAAATCATAGGAACAATATCAGCAATTGTTATCATCCCCCTATGCCTCAGGGTTCTGGTCAGCTGGCAGGTTTGTAATATCAGCCTAGTGGATCCGATGTAACTCTGAGTCTTTAACTTGAATCCAGAGGTCCTGAATTCACTGGCAGCACTGAATGAGAATGCTGAGAGATAACTGTATAAGCTGAGAACTTCAGAAACAATGCCCAGGCCTGCATAGAAAGAGGTCTCTTTTTTCCTCTATTTCAGCACTTCTGGGGGTAAGGTGCTGTGTTCTGGGATTTGCCTTTTTCCACAGCACAGCTAGATCAACCTATAACAAACTTATTTGAGTCTTGTTATTTGGTGCTGCTATAACAAAAATACTACAAGTCAAGAACTTTAACCAATAGAAATTTATTCTATCGCAATTTAGGAGTCCACAAGTCCAAATCCATGATTTCATCTGTCTCAGGGAAGACTTTCTTTCTCTGTTGGCTCTAGAGGAAGGTCATTTCAAAATCCATGGGTGTGGCATCCCCTAGAGACCTTCATATGTCTTGACATCTGTAGTAGACTTGGTTCTTTAGAGAAGTAAGACCAGTGTTTGAAATATATTTATATAGAGAGAAAAAGGGAGGGAGGAAGAGCTTCCACAATTGTAGAAGCAAGTAAGTCCAGTCCAGTACATACCTGCGAGTCAGAGGCTTCCCCTAACTTGCATAGGTAGCTGTGGGGGTGATGATCAACTAGGAGGCTAGAAGAACACAGGCTGGTTGATGAAGAGGAGGATTAAACCAAGGTCAGGAGAGCAGGCTTGTGGCTGAAAAGTTCAATGAATCCAAAGTCAGCAGGTCTGATGGTTGCTAATGGCTCCCAGGGTTGTCAAGCAACATAGTATGCTGTTGGTTTAAGCCCAAAGAACCAGAAGAAAACTGATGGTACCCAGGTATCAAAAGATATAGCATCTGGGGTCTCAAAGGCTTGAGCATAAACAAGCAGCCATCTAGCTCAGGAGCAACAAAGCCCACCATAAAAGATCACTTGTCTGTGCAACCATGAGATGCTGAAACAATCAGGTATTAGGCATCAACGAACAAAAATCAAATGGACTAATTGACTCCTGATATGATCACTGAAGACAAATGAATACAGAGGCAAACAGAGTAGAAGAAATGATGGTGCCCAGCTACCAAATGTTTGAATGTCTGGAGTCTCAAAGACTTGAAGATAAATGAGTTGCAATTCAGCGCAGAAACAGCAAAGCCCACATGGAAGAAGCACACCAACATGTGTGATCAAGAGGGGCCAAAGGGAACAGGTATTGAGCATCAAAGAACAAGAATCACATCATTATGAATGAAGGGGAGAGCAGGGTGGGGACTTAAGGCACACTGGTGGGTAATTTTACAGGGGAGTCACGGGGAGGAGGCAAACCAGTCAGGGTGCAGCTGGGTGGTGATGATAAAACTTGATGATGCATACAAGTTTCCTCTAGTTCCTGAGGCCTTCCTCCCCCCACTATCATGGTCCCAAATCTACCTTACAAATTTAGATGGACTGGAGAAGGTACACTGGTGGAGAGGGGAGCTGGAGACATGGGAAAACCAGGACGGATGAGCTCCTTCGGGCCAGTGGTGAGATTGAAGCTGCCAGATGGGTGGAGAGAAGGTGGGGTGGAGAGAAAGAACCAACTGCAAGAATATGCACATAAGCTCCTATTTGAAGGACGGGCATCAGGGGAGTGGGTTGGGGGAGAGGTCGGACAGTGTAAGACGTGACAGAACAATAATAACATATAGAGTATTGAGGGTTGGTGGGGAGGGGAGAGCAGGGGAAGAGGGGAAAGAATGGAAAAGTCAATATCAAGGGCTCGAGGGGAAAGGTGGATGCTTGGAGAATGATAACAGAATAGGACATGTGAAGGTGCTTGCCACCGTATGTTTATGTATTGTGAAAAACGATGTACGAGCCCTCAGTAAAATGATTTTTAATTTTAAAAAACTACCAAAAAAAAGACCCAGAGATGAATGAGCTAGATGAAGAATCTAGATCCAGCAAGAAGTAAGATAGCTTCTCCATAGCATCAATTTATATGGTAATTAAATCACACTCCCAAGGAAAATTCCTTGTATCACAGTTATGACCTGAATAAGGGAGCTAGACTCCACCCTAATCCTAACACAATGACTTGGCTATGCACAGCATGTTCCATCATGGAGTCTCTTGTGGTTTGTTAGGCCATATCGTGGGGGGTTATTGTCAGATTACTGAAACTTATGTCCCAGACAAGTTTATAAAAACCTATTACAACATTCCTCTAAGAATAAAAGCTCACCAGGATGGGGACTTTGGGCACCCCAAAAGTACCCTGCTCTCAGATCTTCTTTGAGAATGGAAAGTCCCTCTGACCTCTGCCTCTTTGATATCTCAAAAGAGATCAATTCAAGAGACAGCCTCATCCTATACATTGCATGCTGCTTCGTTTATAAAACTACCATTAATATCATGGATGCTGTAATTTCTCCCACATAGGAATATTACCTCAGATCACAAAATGGAGGATAATTGCATAATACTGAGAATCATGGCCTAAACTGGTTGATACATTTTTATGGGAGAGAACACAAATCAATTCATAAAACCTGAAATGATTTATATGCCCATTCTTAACATTCTACCTTGTCAAACAAACAGACGTGACCTAAACTTCAGAAATCTTAAAAGTATATGAGATCCAGCTGTTGTCATGACATGCTGACTCAATGAAAAACTAATAGTCAGGAAATAACTGATTCTAGTTGACAAAAATCAAATGCACTTTGGGATGGCTCAGGAGATGTCAATTCGGAAAGATGCCTACCTCCAAAGTAAAGAACATAAAAGAGCATTCCAGACTTCAGCTAGCACTTACGTAAAGCTAATGATTATTAAATCAAAAGGCATTCATTCAGCAGAGTAGCTTCAAAACTCAGCATCCAGTTGCCTCTGCATATGACCTTGGGCATGAAGTGATTAAACTATAATGTCTGCAATCTCTGTTCCTGGTCTACTTAATGGTGTTATGCATCATGGACCATGAAATGACAGTTCAGATTCCCAGCAGAAAGTTGATTCTCTTTGGCCTTCATAGATAGAGATGAGCCAGGCCTAGCTCAGAGTAGAGACAGGGACCTTCATCACACAGCCATTCAGTACAAAGAGAAGGACAGTCTATGATGGCCAATAAAGCAAGAAGGGAAGAACCAGAACAAAACCTTAGAGACAAGGACAACTTGGGGTTCATCAAATAGATTTCAGTCTGAACTAACTCAAGCACAATTCCCTTCGCTAATAATCATAGCTACTGGAACACTGATTATGTCTTTTTTTATTTTTATTTTATTTATTTATTTATTTATTTTTTAGGCATCACTGCCCTCAGGTGGTGGGAGTAGGAGGCCCAGCCTTTGCTCCTGGGAGCCGGAATTGAACCTCCATCCCAGTGGGCTGCAGTCCCGCGCACAACCACTACGCCACCGCGGTTCAGCCCCTGATTATGTCTTATGTGCCAAGATCTCTATTATCACTTAACATGTATTTACTCATTTAATCTTCGAAACAGTCCTTATCAATGCACACTATTTTTTAAATTATTTTATTGGGGATTTGTACAGCTCTTATCACAATCCACTGTGTCAAGCACATTTGTACATATATGGCCATCATCGTTCTCAAAACATTTTCTTTCTACTTGAGCCCTTTGTGGGAAACAGAAAGATTTCTCCCAAGTTGTCTCCCTAAAATATATGCCAAACTTAGCTATTTTCTACACATGGTAAGTGACTATATACTTGGAGGTCAATGAAGGTAGGTGAGAGATTATTCTCCCTTAGGATCGTCAGCCATCAAGAGCAATCAGACTGTATGGTCTGTCCCACGCTAAGTAAGATCAACTCCCTTCTGATAAGGATAGATGTAGATTATTTCCCTGAAGGACAATTCAGGGAGGTCAAGCCGATAGAGTCTGTCCTTCTTGTCACATGAATAACCCAAGTCCCTCCCCTTTCTATTATGTATAGACTCCTAACTCATCCTCTTCCTTATGCCGCTTGTATTACCTATTATACAACCACTTTCTGTGATGTGTGTCTTTACTGATGTGTATATTTATTATATAACCACTTTCTGTAATGTGTGTAATTAGGGGGCATGTATGCCCCTAAAGATATATAAGCATTGGTTAGCAACAAATCACTCTCTCTCCTGCAGTTCCCACCTTCCACATCCTCCCGTCGACCACTGAGCGAGGATGAGGTAAGCATGTTGCCATGAAATGTGTCTGACTCCTTTATTTCACTCTTTCTTCTATCTCTTTTATTTTTATGACTTTACTATAATCTTTACTTATTATCACTGTACAGTTGCACCTGCCAGACCTGTGATGATTTTTTAGGGCTGGCTCCCCTGACAAACCCTTGGTATCACATTCTCATTCCACTTCCCCTCCCCCACTATTCTTCCCTCACAAACCTTTGATAATTTATAAATTATTTTTTCATGTCTTATACTGGCCAATGTCTCCCTTTACCCACCTTTCTTTTGTCTGTCCCCCAGGGAGGAGGTTATATATAGATCATTGGGGTCGGTTCCCCTTTTCCCCCCTATCTTTTCCTTCCCCTCCTGGTATCACTATTCTCATTATTGGTCCTGAGGGGTTTCTCTGTCCTGGATTCCCAGTGCTTTTACCTCTTAAGTGTAACAGTATACATCCTCTGGTCTAGCCAGAAAGGTGGAATTCGGATCATGATATTGGGGGGTGGGATATGGGAGGAACCATTAAAGCACTAGAGGAAAGGTGTATGTTTCATCACTTCTATGCTGCACCCTGACTGGCTCATCTCCTCCCTGAGACCTTTCTGTTAGGGGATGTTCAGTCGCCTAGAGTTGGGCTTTGGATCCCCACCCCGCACTCCTCCTCATACACTATATATGATTTCTTGTTCTTTGATGCCTGATTTCTGATCCTATCAACACCTCATGATCACTCAGGCTAGTGTACTTCTTCCATGTGGGCTTGTTGTTCCCCAGCTATATGACCACTTGTTTATCTTCAAACTTTTAAGACTCCAGACGCTATCTCTTTTGACAGCTGGGCACCATCAGCTTTCTTCACGATATTTGCTTATGCACCTGCTTTGTCTTCAGCAATCGTATCCAGAAGGTGAGCATGGTGGAATGTCAGTTTAATAGACTAAAGTGTTCTTGCCTTGAGGGAGTACTTGAATAGAGTCCCAATGTCTATTTGCTACATTAATACTAAACTTAAAATATATGTACATAGATCTATTTCCCCATCATCATATATAAATATATTTACATATGTACATGCCAATATTTAGACCTCTATAAATGCCCTTTGCCTCCTACTTCTTTCCTCTATTTCCTTTTACTTTCCTCTTGTCTCACTATCATGTTCAGCCTTCATTTGGGTTTCAGTAATTTCTCTCAGTTACATTGCCCTTGATCAAACCCAACCAGGCCTCTTATACACTCCTTGCCCTCAATTTTGGATCACTTGTTGTCCCTTGTACCTGGGTTTGTTAACACCCACTTCCTTTCCCCTGCCTCCCCCTCTCCTATGTCCCACCAGAACCATCAGTCCCCTTGTTTTCTCCTCCAGATTGTTTATCCTGCCTATCTTACATAGATAGACCTGCAGAGATGATAATAATATGCACAAAAAAAACCCAAGACAGAGCAAGACAAAACAACAAAAGAAAACAAAGCAACATCAACAACAAAAAAGAAAAAAAAATAGTTTAAGGTCTGCTTCTTGATCTTTAGGAGTGTTTTCTGGTCCAGTCTGATGGAGTACCACACCCTGCACCAATGTCTACTTTTGGTCTTCCCTGGGAACTTCATTGCTCTGTTTCCCTTCCTCTTCTGTTGCACTCCCTTAGTGTTTTGCTTCAGTGTGTGTGTGGGGAGGGGTCAGATTGGAAGCACGAAATTCCCACACTCTGTCTTTAGAGTTGCACCCCCCCCCCCCAGCACTATGTGTCAGTGAGGGATGTCTTGTCTAGGAATGGGGCTGGCCCTATGCTCCTCTGTGTGCTTGGGCTGCTCTGAGTGGAAATACTGTCCTCAGGACTTGGTGGACCAAGATGTCTTCCACTCTCTCTTACCCTCCCTTCAGCTGCTCCTGTGTGCTCTGATCAGACATGTCCTTCTCCTTGAGCTGTAGCTTCAGTGCTGTCTCTGAAGTGAATTCTTCTGTGGGAAGTGGGGGCTGTCCATGTAGTTGGGCTTGAGTTCAGCCCCTCATGATGAATACTATTGCTATCAACATTTTACAGATGACAAAACAGAATCTTAAAGGAAAAAACTACTCTGACTAACATCTCAGAACTAATTAGTGGTGACCGTGGATCAGATTCCCAAGGTTGACGCCTGGAAGAGTTCCTTTGTGACTCTGCTGATTAAACAGCAGTACCAATTTTGTAGTGAAGGGAAACTGCCAGCAAGTATCACCGTGTCGTGTTCTTCCATTCTTAGTTCCTGACAAGGTTTATTAAACTATATGTGATCTTCATTTCAATGAATGAACTTAGTCATCTCCAACAAATCCTTTCTGTTTGGAGGGAAAGCTGTAGCTGCTTGCCATCAAGTCAGCCTCTGACTCATGAAGAAGCCTTGCACGATGAATGAAACATTGGCTTGTCCTCTGACATCACTGTGATTTTCTGAGGACTGGACGCTGTGACTAATGTTGTTGTTAGGTGCTAGCAACAGCCCCTACTCTGTTGAACAGAAAAAAACCATTAGTCAGGTCAGCAGACCGACCTCACAATCATTACTCTATTTAAGCCCATTGTTGCAGGTACTAGGCCTATCCATCTCTTTTAGAATCTTCCTTTTTCGCACTGACCTTCAACTTTACCAAGGATGAGGTCCTTCTGTGGGGAACTTGCCCTCTTAATAATACAAAATCTCAACAATTGTGCTTCTAAGGAGAAATATTAGGTCTATTTCTTCCAAGTCAGATTTGTTAGTGTTTCTGGAAGTCTTGGTATATTGAATATTCTTCATCAACACTATAATTCATAGGCATCAATTATTCTTTTCATCTTCCTTATTCATTATCTCATTTTTGAATGCATAGGAAGTGATTTAAAAATACCATAGTTTTGGTTAAGCACATTTTAGTCTTTAAAGTAGTATCTTTACTTTTGAACATGAAAGAGAGATCTTTTACAACAGATTTTCCAAAGGCAATATGCTGTTTGGTTGCTTGACTTCTGTTTCCAAGGACACTAATTGTAGATTCAAGCACAATGAAATCATTGACAACTTCATTATTATGACCACAGGTAGTCTTTATAAAGTCCAAAATTAAGGTGCTCTCTCAAGTGTGGTTCTATATAAACATCTGATCTAATAAACCATAACTGTCAGAAAGGCCAGCAAGAAAAGAAAAAGTTAAACAATCTACCTCCCAGTCAGAATTTTGCCATAATAGGTTTATGGCTTGTACTTCCTAGTGTGGGATCCACTATTGTATGTAAAAATCATTTGGATTATAAAATAGTTCTGTCCCCAGGGGTGTTAGACTCTTAATGGGACACAGGATACACCCAAAACCAAACAAAAAGCCAAAATGCACTGTCATTGAGTCAATTCCAACTCATGGCGAGTTGGAGTAGGATAAGGTAGTACTGCCCTTGTGGGGTTCTGAGACTCTGTGAGAGGAGCAAGTGCAGTCTTTCTCTTGGCTACTGGTTTCCAACTACTCACCTCTCCATCAGCAGCCTAATGGGTAAGCTCTGCACCACCAGGACTCCTACCGTATACACAGAGTCCAGTGATCCTCAAGAAAAGAAATGACTTACGTCTTCCCAGGAATGGTGCACGCAGTACAATTAATGCTAAGAGGCTCAAAGGAAACGCCTTACAACGTTGTCATAAGCAAGACCAACTCAGAGAGCTCATCCCATCAGAATAAGATGGTGTCAGGACAAAACAACTCTTGTACGTACCCTTCCTTTAGCATCATAAGTTAAATCTAATCATTTCTGTTTTACAACTGCAGGTATCCGGAATTGGTGGTGGTGTAAGATAAACTTTAGACTGTTCACCATAAGGTCAGTAATTCCAACCAATCAGTTGCTCAGAGAGAGAAAAATGGGGCCTTCTGCTCCTGCAAAGATTTATTGCTTTGGAAACACGAAGAAGCATTTCTACTGTGTCAGAGAAGACAACGGTAACTCAGAATGGACTCTTTGGCAGAGGGCTAGATCAAATTTCACAAAAACATAGTCATTGTATGGATGAATCCCTCTGGAAAGTTCTAGCATGATCTGAAAGCTAAAAATTTTCTTCTTGCAAAAAGCAAGCACCACCTCACTCCCAGAAAGCAGTCTCTTTCCTGACAGGCCATGCTTCATTAACTTTTAACTGGTGCTTTTAATATTCCGTTTGTACTTTTAAACTTTCAAAGTCTTTATCAGATGTTCTTTGAGACCAAGTGCATGCCATTTAAAATAGACACATTTTCAACATGATCAGATTTAAAAAAAAAAAAAAGGAACCTCTTTACAAAGACCTTGAGAGGACAAAGAATGAATTTAATGATAGGAGCGAGCATGGCGCCAGTAATGAGTAGTTCTATTCTGCCAGGAATACCCAAAACCGAGGCAATAATTTTTAAAGCCTTGTATTGCCTTAGGAACTTACAGGAAAGCACTTTCCCATGTATTCTCTTATTTGATTCTTCTAACAACTCACATTAGACCCCTCCGGGATGGGTCAAATTATTCTCATTTTAAAACGAAAAAACAAACAAACTATAGTTTAGAGGGTTTAAATAATGGGGCCAAGCTTACACAACTTGTAAGTAGCAAGTTTGTTCTCAGTTTTTATTGCCATTTCAACCCAGCTATTTATATTAAACAATAATGTTTCTCTTATCTTGCCATCTCTGCAGTTTCATGTTTTATTTGTCTTTGTATGCCTAGTACCTAACTTGGAACAAATGGGAGTTCATGGTGGGCAAAAATAAAAACACTTTGTGCTGGTGGCTGTGTATTTCATAGTAACTATTACCACTTAGTTGGACTGAACTGGTACTAGTCAGGTAAGAATGTCAGACTTAATACATTCATGGGTCAAGTGTTCTCAGCTGCCCTCAAATAGTCTCTTTTCCACCCATGTGGTTGATTTTAGGTGCCATCAGGTTGGCTCTGACCCGTAGTGACCCTATATACAACCAAACAAAGCAGTGCACAGACCTAAACCCTCCTCACAATTGTTCTTAGTCCTAAGTCCCTTGATTCAGCCACTGTATCAACCTACTTGTCCATAGCCTTCCTCGTTTTCACGCCTCTCCACTTTATCAAGCATGATCTTTCTCCAGGGACTGATTTCTTCTGTCAATATGCCCAAACTATGTAAGGCAATGTCTTGCCATCCTTGCCTTTAAGGAGCACTCTGGTCTTACTTTTCCCAATACAAATCTATTTGTTCTTTTAGTAGTCCATGCTACTGTCAATGTTCTCCAGCACTGCAATTGAAATGCACTGATTCCTCTGAGATCTTCCTTATTCAATGTCCACCGTTCCCATGTATATGATGCAATGGTGAATACCATGGCTTGGGTCAGATACAAGTGAGAGTTAGAGCTTTTTATTCTATGGCCACCTAGATTCCTAAACACAATTGATTTGCCTCTCTAAGTTTATTGCTCTCAAACCCATCCTTTATATTTCAGAGCAGGGACCATCACATCTAGAACTTTCTTCTCAGGATCTATCTTCACTTGAAGTCTCTGGCAGGATTCCTAGCAGTGGCGCATGATCTATGGTCACGATCACTCCCCCATACACATATCAATCCCCTCACCGCCACCATCACCACTACCACCACTACCACCACCATCACCACTCAGACCATCTGCACACACCACACAGATAACTAGAACCTGAGGACCTGATCCACAGGTAATAAAAGGACAGTTAAAAACCTTTGCTCTGTCCTGGCAAGAAAGTTTGGCCTGAATAGAGAAGGTGTGCCAATCAAATGTCCTTTCTTAGGAGTTTAAAGTGAAGATATAAAGAAAGAATAATCTGGGAATGAGAAGAGAGAGAATCAGAGACAGAGACACAGTGGCAACTAGAGCAGGAAGAACAGGAGCCCCTACCTTTATTTCCTCTGGGGACACAAGGCAGTTGGATAAGCTGGGACCAGGACTGGGGTCTTCCCTTCTAAGTCACCTGTCCTTTAGTGTCTGTGGGTCTCAATCCCTTTAAGAACCTGATGTAAGATCATGTCTTTCATCATGAAGCTACAAATGTTCAGGCAAAATGTAGATGCACACATTTGGACCAATTAGAGTAATTAATTGCAAGGGGGTTGTAGATAAATTAAAGCTCACTTTTGGAATCATTGGGAATTTGTGAGCCATAAAGAAAAGAGCCTCATTTAAACTATTAGTTCATCCCAGACAGCTCTGATGTCACATATATCACTGAAACCTGTTGTTGTTTGACTTGGTTCCTGCACTGTCTTTGAGTTGGTTCTAATTCATAGTGACCTTCCATATAACAGAATGAAACATTGCTGAGTTGCGTGCCATTATCACAAGGATTCTTGTGTTTGAGCCCCTCGTTGCAGTCAGTGTATCAATTCATCTCCTTTTTTGCTCCTCTAATTTATAATGCTCTCTTCCAGGGCTGGTCTCCCCTGTCAGCATGTCTAAATAACGTGCGATGATATCTTTCCAACCTTGCATCTGAGGAGCAAGGAGGAAGCCTATCACCTAGTTTAAGAGTCTAGAGGGTGTTGCACAAATTTTTGTCAAACAAGTGAGCAAATGAATGAATGAGTAATGAGTGGACGAATAAAAGAAACACGAAGTAAAATTCTTATTCTCTTGACAGTACATGGAGAATGTCCTCTTCATCTGTCCTATAAAATGCTTTATTAATTTAAGCAGGGTATCATGACATTCCTCAATGCTTGTTATTTACAGATGTCCAGATGGTTTTAAATGTAGCCATAAATTAGATTGGTAGGGATACTTGTTCTTCTAATTTGGCTATCTTGTCTTCCACCACTAAATCTATAAGAACCTGTTATCAAATGAGAATTCCAAGTCTTGTAACTGGAAAGGGCAGCACTGAGAGAACTGCTTCATAGGGTTTTCTTGTCCATAATCTTTATGGAAACTGATCGCCAGACCTTTCTCCTACAAAGCAGCTAGGTAAATTCAAGCCACCAACCTGTGGCTAACAGCTGGAGGCTTAACCTTGGCACCATCAGGACTCCTTGCTCTAGTATTAGCATACCCTCTTGGAGTGTGACTCCAGGCTTCATGCACAAGGCCCCCGGTACAAGTCAGCAGTACTTCCTTCCTTGAACACCCAAACAGGAATCAGCTCACACGCTCCGTATAACCATATATTTAATCTTTGACTTAGGCATTGACTTTAGAACCACATTTCATTTACAGTTTCAAGTTTATTACAAATAAGTAAAACAAATATATTTTAAAAGGAGGATTTATACACAAAGAAAACAACTAGTATCAGGTAAATTCAAACCGATTTTTTTAAAATAAAGTCTTTGAAAGGCTACAGGCTGCTCCCAACTATTCATTAGCTAAAAACTTTTAAGAACATGGGAGTCTAGAGGAAAACTAAATGGAAAACTAAACTTTTTTAGTGGGGGGGAGCCTTTATAGGGGAACATAAAATCTCAAATTTTCAAATAGAATTGAGTAAGTATTTCAAATGGATGCTTAATTAGAGCTAAGAATATATCCTAATAGTCTACAATTTTAAATTTTCTTCACTCTCAGTCATTGAGGACCTATAGAAAGTCTATGCTTCGGTTGGAGTCATTGGTATTAAGAATGGCAGGGTATGACATGCCATCACATTGTCTTTGTTTAAAAGAGTTTCACCTCTTTTTGTCCTCAGGCCTTGGCAGTATAAGAAAAATGAGGACTCAATTCACTCAAGATACACATTTCTCTCAGGACTTCCTTGTGGGTGCCAGTAACAAAAACTATTGTATTTACTTCCATCCAAAGAGCATAAACATTTCCTCATTAATATATGTAAGGCCCATTAATAGGAAATCTATACTTGGCATGTGGCACAACTAGTCCCAAAGACCTACTTTTGCTTGCGCTTGAGTCACTTAGCTTACATAAGCCTAATGTTATTTTTAATGTGCTATTTGAGATATGGCTACTGTGTTCAGTATGTACATGGGGCAAGGAGAAGATGAGGAAATCAACCTTCCTTGAATACCCTTTATGTGGCAGGGTCTTTTCAAAGATTATTTCATCCTATGGAATTTCCTCTGCATTTTAAGACCAAGAAATCAAGCTTTAGAGTATTTAAGTGACTTGACTTAAGTCACACAATTAGGACATACCAGTTAAGAATTGAAGTAAGGATGGTCTGTGCTGCTTCCCCTCAATCTGTACAAGGCCCCGTGACATGTTTGAATCACTTTCATTATTGAAAATCATGCATTAAAGACCAATTAAGCTTGACAGAGTTAAAACATAAAGATTCAAAGTACCTGCTAAATGCTGACTAATACATGAAACATTATGGAACAAAATGGAAAGAATACACAGTTAATGGAGCATAAAGAACTTGTTGACATTCCACTATTCCAGGAGGAAGCATATGAGAAATGATACTAAATGAAAATGCTTTCAAGTTACACTGAAAGCATTTGCCGAAAACATAATTCCAGGAACTGATGGAATACCAATTGAAATGTTCTAATAAATTTATGGAGCACTGGAAGCAATCACTCATCTATGGCAGGACATTTGAAAGCAAATACTTGGCCAACTGACCGAAAGGAATCCATGTTAGTGTTCATTCCAAAGACAGGTGACCCAACAGAATGCTCAAATTGTAGAACCATATCAGTAATATCACATGCAGGATTGGAGGAAGGCTTATTAACAACCTGTGAAATGTGGACGGCACAACCCTGCATGTTGAAAATGAGAATGTGAAGCACTTGGAAAATAAAAGAATGAAACCTTTAATATGGATTACAACTCATTGTAAGAAATACTAAAATCTTTAGAAATGGACCAGTAAGTGACTTCATAATAAATGGAGAAAAGGGGGAGATTGTCAAGGATCCATCATTGTCTGATCCATAATCAGTTCTCATGGGAGCAGCAATTGAGAGATCAAAATGTGCCTTACGTTAGAGAAATCCACTGCACAAGACCTATTTAGAGTGTTGAAAAACAGGGTGAGGTGGACAATGGCCACCAAATAGCAATTCTCAGAAGCTCTGCTTGTCCCAGTGAGTATTTAACAGAGGCAACCCACTACACAATGCAGAAGCCTACAAACCACCTCTAGTCTGCCCACTGTGTTGCACAAATAACATGTAGCAGTGGTAACCACAGAAAGATCCAGAAAAACAAAATCCAACAACTGAAGACCCAAATAGAGTGAAATACATTGACTTTGAGGATGAAGGTGCACTTCAAGCAATGGTATTTTCAATTGTCTCATATATATGTGAAAATTGGATGTTGGATAAGACAGATTGAAGAAAAATATATGCATTTGAATTATGGTGCTGGCAATAAAGATTGAAAGTACCCTGGATGGCCCAAAGAATAATCAAATCTGTCCTGAAAGCAGTACAGCCAGAGGGCTCCTTAGAGGCAAGGATGGTAGGACTCCATTTCACTTTCTTTGGACATGTTGTCAAGAGACACCAGTCTCTGGAGGAGAAGATCATGCTTGGTATGGTGGAGGGGCAGTGAACACATGGATAGCCTTCCTCATGATGGAGCGTCACAGTGGCTTTAATAATGGGCTAAAACATAAGAACAATTGTGGGGAAGGCCCCGGGCTGAGTAGAGTTTCATTGTGTTGTACATGAGGCCTCTCTGAACCAGAATGGTCCCAAAGACTCCAAACAATAAGAACTGCCCAGGTTTGGTGCAACCACCTGAGTTGACCATGATCCAAATGTTGCTATTGGGCTCCACTGTCCCCAGAGGAGAGTTCAGGTCTAGGAAGAGTGAGAACTCTTTAACCCTAAGAAAAAACCAGGAGGTTAGACACTAGAATCATTCTGACCTAGCAGTGGATGGATCAAGTTAAAAAACAGAAAGACATGACTTGAACCCAGTACTTATTTCTCAGATCTAAGTACATCATCATGCAACTTTGATCATGGCATGCTAGACTAAGAGTCAAGATATCCTGAGTTGATTCCTGTCTCCAAGACGATGTGGC
>PVJH01029794.1:0-25581 GCA_004026705.1 Nesogale talazaci | reverse complement strand
GGGGGGGGGGAGGGAGGGGCATCACTGCTCTCCGGTGGTGGGAGTAGGAGGCCCAGCCCCACTGCTGGAATTGAACCTCCGTCCCAGTAGGCCGCAGTCCCGCGTATAACCACTACGCCACCGGGGCTCAGCCCTCCCCTCTACCTTTTGATGAGGATTTTTTGATAGAATCTTTGATCAAAATGTGGAACGTGTAGTAGAGCTTCAATTCTGACCACCTCAGTTTGCAGAAGGCTGTGGGTGACAATGACAGCCCAGAATCCATTTACAGAGTCTCCGCAGACACGGGGCCTCCACTGAATGCCTTCTTATCTTTAACCAAGGACGTGCGTAACCTTGGCCTCAAGTGGAGGGCACTGGCAAGTAGATGATCTCCACCTCTTCCAATCAGGCCAGAGGCAGCCAATCTCTCCGGGGCTTGCCTGGGTCTGTCCTTAAGGGAGATTACCATGCTGGGGACAGGACAAGGGGGCCTGTTGTCCTGGGTCATGCCTGACCATTACTGTCCTGACTATCATGGCCAGGAGGGTGTGAACCAATCCTGTCAGCTTTGCTGTCCAACAGTGCGTGTGCCCCAGTCCAAGTCCCATTCCTGCCTTTGTAGTCCCACCTACCTGGAAATGGGATGTATCGATCTGCCACCAATCAAGAATTTGTGACAGTTTCCTTTAAAACCATGTGTGTGTCCTCAGACACCATGGTGACCTGGTGCTACTGGCCTCCCCCATCCGTGTCTTTCCGTTGTCTCTGTCCCTTTTAAGACTGAATGAGTATTCTCCTTAAATTATATTTGAACTTGAGGTTTCTTTTGCACCATTGTAAAACAAATGGTAGCCAGGGCACATTCCGTCCTGGTCTCAGGGTAAAGCAGTGATTCCTGGTGGCAATTCACAATACATTCCATTTCCTCTTACTTCTGATTGTCCTCCTTCCTCTGTTTACGCAGCCATTTGGAAAATACACATTTAGATTTTATTTATGAGAGAGCCTGAGAACTTCGTGGGGGAAGGGAGAGGCCGGTAACGCTTGGTCGAGTGAAGGGGCCGCGGCAGAGAGGATGGCCCTCAGCCAGTCGATTGGCACAGTGCCTGCAACAATGGGCTCGGGCTCCGTGAGGGTGACTCAGGACTGGGCCACGTTTCCTTCAGTTGTGCAGAGAAGGTCACTGGGTCAGAACCAACTCAATGGCAGCAGACGACAACAACAACCATAGCATGCTTCACAGAAGGAGCCCGGGAGGCTTAGTGGGTTACTTGGGCTGTGGGGGGGCGGGGGGAGTGTGTGTGATAAGCTCAAGACGAGCAATTCATTTGAAACCCTCCTCTGCTCCTGCAGAGAGAGATGAGCCTGTCCATTCCCAGGAAGGCTGACAGTCTCGGAAGGCGACAGGGGCAGGTCTACTCTGTCCTGTGTGGCTTCTGTGAGTCAGATTCGACTACAGGAATAAGTTCATACTTAGAAGGTGCACAGTCGGATCGCCATATTTAGTTCAATGTTTTCTTCTGGACCCTTTGCGAATACATTGCAGAGATTATGACCTAAATATTGACCCTGAATATTTCTTCTGGTAGCTCTTAGGGAAGCAAAATATTGATATAGCACGGCGCGATCTAATATTTAACATTTTTTTTCCGGTTGCTCCAATCTTATAGAAATGTTGTCTTTAATCCAGAGCTTAATCCGGGGTCATGCATTTAGCTGTCATGATTCTAATCTTCTATGATTGGGCACTGTTCGAAAGCCTCTTGTTTTCTCTCAAAATCATGATGTTTTCGAAGAACACGGGTCTCCTGTTCTGCAGACTGTCCCTTGATTTGGGTTTTCTGGATCATCTCCTCATGACTAAATTGAGATCATGTGACATGTGTTTGGGAAGGAGGCAGAAATTCTATATAAGTGGTATATGGGGGGGGGGTTTCAGAAATTTTACATAAGAGATGTTGGAACTGGAATAAAAGATACAATAAATAGGAAATGCCCTTCTTCCATGTGCCATGGAATTCCATAGTGCCATAGTTATTCCATGGGGAAAAGACAGAAAAACCTTCAGTCTTGATGACACATGCCTTCTCCTTGTGGCATAGTGAAGCAAGCAGTTACCCTGGGAGCCACAGATGAGCAGTTTGAAACTACAACCACATAGAAGAGGGCAAAGCTTCCCACGCCCTGGGAAACCCCCCAGTGCAGTCCTCCTTCGTCCTAGAGAGTCACCGTGACTTGGACTCAACTCGAGGGCAGTGAGACTAGTGAGAGCTGCTTGTGGGAGAAAGATGACAAGATGGATCTCCTCTCGTAAAGACTTAGAGCCTTAGAAACCCATCTCAGCGGCAGTTCTCTCCCGTCCTAGAGACTTGCTGTGAGTCAGAATGACTCGATGATTGTGTGTGTGTGTGTGTGTGCGCGCATGTGTGAATGAGAAAACCCAACCCAAACTCAACTGCCACTGGGCCAATGCCAACTCATGGTGACTCTAAGGGACTCCGGGTTTAACCAGAAGGTGCTTAACTTCACTTAATTCCATTTTTAACTCCTGAGATGACTTTCCTAGCGATCTAGTGCTGCTATCAAAGAAATACCCCGCGTGAGTGGCTTTCATGAGCAGAAATTTATTTCCTCGCAGTGTCACAGGCTGGCCTTCAGGCTGCGGGCTCTGAAGGAATACCTCCTCTCTGTTAGCCTTGGAGAAAGCGCCTTGTCTCCTTTCAGCTTCCTTTCCTCCTTGATCTTCATGTGGTTTGGCAGAAGAGTCTTCCCCTATCTCTGCCGGCTTCTCTATGCCTCTCTGCTCATTTCAGATCTGAAAGGTGATTGGCTCAAAAGAACCTTTCTACTGATAGGACCTCATTAACAACAACAAAAGTCCCTAAATTGGATGACTGCCGCAAGTATAAACAGAAATTAAAGTCACTCTTTGCTGAGTCACTCTGAGTTCTAACTTCCAATTGATCCGGTGAACTGCCTCGTTGGGCTTGCAAGGAAGGCTAGGGTGGTTTCTTGTTGACTATGGGGTGGGGTGGTACAAGTCAGAACTGATTCCAGGGCACCTGCGACAACAGTTTTCACAGAAGCAGAAAGCCTCTGCTTTCTCCTGCTGGTGGCTCCCAACCAAGGAGCTTTTCTAAAACTCTCAAATCGGCAAAAAGGAGGAAGGCCCTTGATAAGATAGATTGACGCAGTGACTGCCACACTGGCCCCAAAGAGATGAAGGGTACGATTGTGAGGCTGCCGGAGGACTGGCAGGGCTTCCCTCTGTTGTACATGGGATAGCTACGGGTTGGGATCAACTACACAACAAACAATGACAACAAACTCGGAGACGGGTTTGAAGCTTTTCTCAGACTTGATGGTTATGCCCTGGGCTACTAGCCCTAAGGTCAGCCGTTTGAATCCCCCAGGCGTTCTATGGGAGAGAGAGAAGGCTTTCTGATCCCGTAAAGATTTACAGTCGGAAATCCACAGAGACTGTTTTACCCTGCCCTATAGCCTCTATATAAGTCTCAGTCAACTTAATGGCAGTGAGTTTGGTTTTGGTTTTTGAAATCTTGCCAATATGCTTTCACAGTAGCTAAGTTTAGAACACTGCCACCTCCTTCAAATCAATTGTGTTAGTCTGGGTAGATTAGAGGAACAAATTTCATAGACATGCACATGGATATAAAGAAATGGTTTGTATACAAAAGGAATGGAACACTGAGAAAGCATCCCAACCCAGTCCAGTTCAAAGTCACAAGTCCGATATTAGCCCATATGCCCGACACCAGTCTATCATGTCTCCTTCTGACTCACGACGTCACAGGCCAGTGGGTGCAGAATCCCAGTGCTGGCAGGGGTCTCCCCATGGCTCAGTTCCAGGGCTCAGGGTCCATCAATGGCATCCAGTGGTGACAGAAGTAACTCATCACTGGCAGGGTTCACTACATGGCCTCTCCAGCTTCAGAGGTCTGGCTCCATCAGGGCAAAGCCGTGTGGCTTCTCCGGCTCAGATGCTGCCACTTTATCTTGTATGTGATTCATCGTCTCTGAAACTAACTCACAAGAACTGGGGAAATATCGCGAGATTTCCCAGACGTATCAGGAGAAAGTCATGCCCACACAGAGACTTCATTGGCTACTCAATAGCTATCTCCAGATTAACAGGCTAGACACCACCCCTACATCTCAATCATGAAATTAACATTAACACATGACTGCCACATCAATGCTTTAGTTCTTCACAAGAATAGCTTCTTTGGTTGTTGGTCATCCCCAAATATAATATATATACACATATACATATACATACATAAATATGTGTGTATATATACATATACATATATACACACATATTTAATGAAGTCATGATAAATCTGTGGGCTTGCCTCTCATCTTTTTCCACACTGCCATAAGTGCATCAATGTTATGGCTCATACGTTTTTAAAAAATCATTTTATTTTGGACACATACAGCTTTTATCACGATACACACAGGCATCCATTCTGTCAAGCACATCTGTACATTTGTTGCCATCATCATTTTCAAAATATTTTCTTTCTGCTAGAACCCTTCCTATCAGCTACTCATTTTCCCCCTCCCTTATGAACCCTTGATAATTTATAAATTATTATTATTATTGGGGGGCATCACTGCCCTCTGGTGGTCGTGGGAGCTATCCAGCATTGCTCCTGAGAGCCGTCGCTGGAGATGAGCTGCCAAGCCTGTGGACCACAGTTCCACCCTCAACCACTATCGCCACCGGGGCTCAGCCCTAAATTATTATTTTTTTATATCTTACACTGACCCATGTTCCCCTTGACCTGCTTTTCTGTTGTCCATCCCCCAGGGGAGGGAGTTGTATACAGATCATTGTGATTAGTTCTTCCTTTCTCCCCCCCACCTTATCTTTACCCTCCTGGTATAGCTATTCTCATTATTGGTCCTGGGGCGTTTATCCATCCTGGATTTCTTGTGATTCCAGATTTTATCTGTACCCATGTACATGCTCTGGTCTAGCAATATTTTGTAAGGTAGAATTGGGATCATGATAGCTGGAGGGAGGAAGCATTAAAGACCTAGAGGAAAGTTGTATGTTTAATGGGTGCCACACTGCACCCTGACTGGCTTGTCTCTTCCTTGTGACCCTTCTGTGAGGGGATGTCCAACTGTTCACAGATGGGCATTGCGTCACCACTCTGCCCTCCCCCTCATTCACATTGATAGGATGTTTTTGTTCTGGGGCTTCGATGTCTGATGGCCCATACTTTTCAGAGCATCAGGAATGCTGTGCAGAGCCCTCCTGGGCTTTAGAACCTTCTTGTTAGAAACCTCTGAGCCTGGAGGTCCTTGTGGAAGAAGAAGCCCACGTGCTGATTAAAGCACAACAGAGGAAAGGTGAAGAAGGGGTTCACTTGAATGCCAGCCTGGGCACTGGCAGGAAAATGGGGTCACCCGACGGGGTCACTCAAACTGGTCGCGACTGCCTGCTACTGACTTGAGCTTCTGCCTCCATGGGTTTATTGCCATGAACTCCCGAGGGGCCCAATTTGCCCCTTCCCTCATTCGTCCGATTTTGACCTTTGCCCCAGGCCTATGACATGCTGGGCTGGTTCTGTTCTATTTGTGGCTCAAGTAACGTGCGCAACAAATCATCTCTATGCTGTCTTAGCTGAAGAGTCAAAACCAAAAAAAGAAAACGGATACAAAGCAAATAGCAGGTTCTTGTTGGGCTGTGTCCCCAAATAATTGCGAGCCATTTCTGACTGTGAGGCTGATTCCTGTGTGAAGGTTCTCCTGGGGAGTTTGAAAGCATTGCTGGTTACCGAAACACAAACAAACAAACTCACTGCCATTGAGTCAGTGCCGACTCACAGGTCACGCGATAGGACAGAGGGGAACTGCCCGTGGGTGTTTTCCAGACTGTGAATGTTTACAAGAGTAGAAAGTCTCATCTTTGCCCGTGGATTGACCGGTGGTTTTTAACTGCTGACCTTGAGATTAGCAGCTTGACTCGTAACCCACCTGCGACAAGGGCTCACAGATCTGGAAAAGTGGTCACTGGCCTCATAGCACAGTTAAACGCAGAGATCCAGGAAGGTGGCCCAAGAATCGGCTTTCCTCGCTTCAGATTTGGTTTCTGAATTGTTGGTATGATTTCCTTTATATGAAATCCACAGAGACAGTCACCAGGTTATTAGATTCTTAGGAGGCTGTAGAGGAGTGCGGTGCTTAATAATAATGGGCACAAGAATGAAAATTTAAAAGGTTCAAAATGGATTGGGGTGGTTGCACAACTCTCTAACATTTAAACCGAGGACTCGTATGGCACATGAAGTTTATACCAATAAAATTATCTTTTCCTGGGTTTCATTGCATGGTTCTCTCAGACCACAAGGAAGCAAGGTGGGGAAATGGTGGGTTTCTTTTTCTAAGGATGTAAAACTTACACACTTATCCAAATAAAAGGCCTAAATGGAAAAATAAATAGAAGAAGAAGCAAGGCTATACAAGAACTCCTGCCATTCTGGGGCTCACCTTGGAAGCTACCGCAGAGCCTGCCAGGTGAGCGCTGGGGGCTGCCAGCCCTTGGCATAGGAAATCAAAGGGAACCATTGTACTCTCCACGCAAGCAACTGTGTGTTCTGCCCATCTCATCACGTGGAATGCCGATAAGAGGGTTTCTTGGTCGTTGTCTTAGCCAACAAAAGTAGACCATTGCTGAGATGTTGTTTTTTTTTTTTAATTTAGAAACTCATTGTATTCCTTCTCCATTGCCAACAGGTGGTTCTGTGATACAAAACCCTGCCCTTGGAACTGTGATGAGATCCACAAGAAATAGAAAAGACGCTTTTTTCTCAGGGCAAGTCATCTTAAGGGAGAAGACAGAATTTTCATCAGTAAAATGACTCCAACCCAGTCGCTATCCAGCTCCTCGGACTCAGGGTGACCTCTTGAGTCATAATCAAGATTGTGCTCCCACCTCACATTGTGAACATCTGGTTTGCTGAAGGTTAAGGATGACAGTGGAAGCCCAAAATACATTTGCTGGGTCCACATCTGGATTAAGTCTCTGATAAGTCCCCTCTGATCAGAGTTGAGAACTGTGACTAGCCCTGGTATCAGACAGAGAGCATTGTAGAGGCAGTTAAAGCAGACAAAGTTAGGTCAAAATGTAATACTGTGTCATTTGGTCTCCCTTTTAACGAATTGTAAGGCTGTTATTTTGTTTTGTTTTGAAAAAAGCGAAGGGGGAGTACCTGTGTGTTCAGCCCCTGGTGAATTCCTTCTGACCACGAACAGCCTTGCTGTCATACGGAATGCACTGGAAAGTGGATTGTTGAAGATGCATTTCAGGTTGAAATTTAGCACCCTATCAAGTGATCTCCCTTATGCGCCATTTAAATTTGCTCTAGTTTTTTAAACTTTCTGCTTTTTTTTTTTTTTTTTGGCATCACTGCTCTCTGGTGGTGGGAGTAGGAGGCCCAGTCCCACTGCTGGAATTGAACCTCCGTCCCAGTGGGCCGCAATCCCACGCACAACCACTATGCCACCGGGGCTCAGCCCCTTTCTGCTTTCTTTTCAGTTGAGGATGTGTTTTTCTTAGACAGTTTTATTAGCACTTCATCCACATGTCATACAGTTCAATAATTCAATCATATCAAGAAGCGTGGTACAATTATAACCACACTTAAATCTAGAACATTTTCTTTTTTTTGTTTGTTTGTTTTTGGCATCACTGCCCTCAGGTGGTGGGAGTAGGAGGTCCAGCCTTTGCTCTGTAGAGCTGGAATCGAACCTCCATCCCAGTGGGCCGCAGTCCCACGCACAACCACTACGCCACCGGGGCTCAGCCCACATTTTCTTCTTTCTTATGCTCATTGCTATTCAGGTTGTGTTAGTCTGGGTAGACTAGAGAAACAAATTCATAAACACATATATTTGGTTATAAATGGAAAGGCTTATATACAAGAGGAATGGAACATTGAGAAAGTCCAGTCCAGTCCAAGGTCATAAGTCCGATATTAGCACATATGTACGATACCAATCTATAAAATCTCCTTCCATTTCACGAAGCAGGTACAATGACACCAGGACAATCACAGGTCAGTGGGTGCAGAGTCTTGTGTATCCAGCTGTAGTAGAATCATCCTGCAGTGGCAGGGGTCTCCCCATGGTTCCTCATTTCTGTGGCTCAGGGTCCATCAGCAGTATCCATTGGTGGTAGAAACATCTCAGCACTGGCAGGAGTCTCTCTGTGGCTTCTCTGGCCCCAGAGGTCTGGTTCCATCAGGACAAGCCCATGTGGCTTCTCCTCCAGCTCCTCCAGCTCCTCCAGGTTCCAGGACTCAGAATCGATCAGCATACCACCATCTTGTTGGTGGACCAACTTCTAGAGACTGAGTCAGGTCCCTCCTCTCCAATTGGGGAATACTGCGAGACTTCCTAGAATTCTCAGGAGAAAGCCGTGCCCACACAGAGGTCTCATTGGCTATCTCCAGATTGACAGGCTAGACTCCCCCCCTAGACTCCCAATCATGAAATTGTACACGACTGCCACACATGTAATTATTATTTTTTCTAATTGTGGCAAAAATATACACAACATAAAACATTCTCCAGTGCCACAACTTATGCATGTATAATTCAGTGCCGTGGATTAAAATTACTCATTGTACAACCATTATTCATATCCTTTTTCAAATTATTCTGCCACTATTAACATAAACTCTTGGCCTGCTAAGCAACAACTCTTCCTCTTTCACCTGTGGTAACCACTGATCAAGTTCATTTTTTTTAATTAAGTGGTTTTCTTGGGACGGTATTCAGAGATTTTACACTCCCGTGGCTACATCTCTTTTTAAAAGTCCTGTATATACATCATCACAATCAGTTCTAGGGTTCCTTCCCCCTTCTGCCTTGTTGTTTGTTCCCTAGATCACCTCACCCTCCTCGCTCTCCACCCCACCTCAACATCCCCACCCCACACACATCCTCACTGAACCACTGCATCAGTTATTGTCTCTGCATCTACTCCTCTGTGCTTCACAAACTGGGAAGCCCAACAGAAACAAAACCAGAATAAAGCCACAAGAAGAAAATAATAATAATAATAATAATATAAAAATACAAAGAAAGCATAAGAAAGAAACGACTGTCATCGGTATTTTTTAGAAACCAGAGAAGAAATTTCCATCAGGGAACACGTGAGAAATACTTGGGCCTAGAGCAAATTCAGGTTGCGTCAAGGGGGAGGTCAACGGATCAAGTGTCCTGTTATACCACGGTTGAATCCGCCATAATCGAGTTTACCATAGTGTCTGCCTGACAATAAAGCTTTTTTGTATGCCTTGCCTGTGGCCAGAGGGGATCTGCCAGAGGCTCCATCTGACTAGATACAGTGCAGATGGATTTGGGGCTCCAACTATACTCTATAGCTTTCTGTAACTTCTGTGTTCCCAACTTATTTAAACTTTGACACTTTTCCCTTTGTCATCTTTGATCTTGCTCTTGTCATCTTGGATCACACAGGCTGGTGTGCCCCTTCCGTGTGGACTTAGTCGTCACCTTACTTAGAGGCTACTTTTTCACACTACCTTTTAAGACCCCAGACACTATTCCAATTGCCAGCCAAGCAACCGTCTGCTTTCTTCACCACACTTTGCTTCAGTGTGGTGAAGCGCTTCAGTAGCACCTTATCTTCAGGGATCATTTCATGAAGGTAAGTGTGTTAGTTTGGGTTGGCTGAGGAACAAATTCAGAGACACTCAACTGTGTTTAAGGAAGAGCTTTAGGGCTGAGCCCCGGTGGCGTAGTGGTTGTGCGTGGGACTGCGGCCCACTGGGATGGAGGTTCAATTCCCACTCACAGGAGCAAAGGCTGGGCCTCCTACTCCCACCACCAGGGCAGTGATGCCTTAAAAAAAAAAAAAGAGCTTTATATACAAGAGCAATTGAATATTGAGAAAACGGCCCAGATCAAGTCCGTAAGTCTGATAGTAAGCTGTATGCCTGATACCAATGTATAAATTCCTCTTCAGACTCACACAACACATACAAGGACGCCGAAAGCAGGAAGATCACAGGCCAGTGGGTAGAAAAGCTTGTGCATCCACCGATGGTGTGAGCATCGCACCTCTGGCAGGGGTCTCCGCCTGGCTGCTTCAGCTCCAGCCTCTTGCATAGTTCTATGTGTCTTGTCAGCTGCAATGTCTCCCCGGGAGTGAGCATGTGTCCTCTCTCCAGTGAGGTCTTTATATCCTTGACACCTCCAAATGAGGTCATCAAGCTGCAGCCTGCTTGACAGGCTAAACTCCACCCCTTCACTCGTAAGTCTCAATCTGACAACACATTATCTAACTACTACAGCAGAGATTGAACAAGGCCACGTTATAAAACTAACTCTCCTTGCATTGGAGTGAGAGTTAAGTGGGAGCCCAGAATCTATCTGCTTATCCATGTGGTATGAATGATTCTGGTTTAATCTGGAGGTCTTAATACGTACAACAAAAACAAAACCCTACAAGAAAGTCAACAGCAACCACCAAAAACAAAAAAAAAACAAAAAACCAAGACAGAAAAAATCAAAAAACAAAGAAACTAAAAAGAAAACCATTGCCAATCATTCTCCTGGGGTATCAGACTACTGCATTGATAGCATCAGTAATTTTTCCAATGACATAGAATTTAAGCTATTGTTTATATGGGGAGTTTGTGTGAGGATAGTTCAACTTTGCGCTGCAAATCCATGAGCTGTTTTATACAGATTGAGCGTTTAATTGAGCTCTGTTCGCTCTGAGCATGGGGTTGGTGCTGGAAATTCCCTGTATCAATTCTACAGGTGCAGATCCTTGCCAAACAGATTAAAACTTGTCATATTAATGCAACGGAAGCATTGAGGTATTACATAGATGGTGGTTCTGGGTCTTGTTTCATTGGATACTCCCTAAGCCAGAGGTCCCACCAAACGTCCAATGACTGCCATTTCCACAGTCTAGGGTGGCCACCCTTTGCTTCCTCTCCTGCCAGAGGACTTCAGTCCTGGTCCAAGAGTCCGGGTAGTTTTGAGGTAGTGTTCAGTTTGCTCAGTCAGGCTTCTATGTTGAGTCCTCCCGGTGTGGCCACTGGGGGACGCTATATTGCCTGTTAGGCCAGAGCTAAGGTCATCATGGTGCATGATTCACCAAGAGATGGGCAGAACCATATTTGTAGTGTCTACCCAGGAACATAAGATCACCTTCATTTCCCATTCATTTCCTATAATTGCTGTTTAGCATCCCTTCCCAATGTGAGGTTGCTCCTCCCCATTGATCCACCACATCACCAATGGAAGAATCAATGCCTCCTCTGAAATGGAGGTGCTCCCCTCCCCGGGTCTGAACTTGATTTTCCAGTAAGGTTCTCCTGTCATTCCTGTGGCGGGCCTGTTGATTTGTCCCAGTGACGTTTCAATGTTGTAAGGCATCAAGTGGATGACCTCCCATTCTCCCTTCTTGAAGGAGTGCCCCAGCCAATACGAGGTCCCCTCTTTGAAGGTGATTCTTGTGAAGTGCACAGAAGGGGGGTGATGTACAGTCACGGCTGGTCAGCAGGTATCCCACCCCTTTGTTTCAGAGTTAATCCCTAAGGTTGGTTTAACTGGCGTTCGCCCTATAGTAGCGAGTTCCTGCAGTAGTTGTCCTTTTATGTGGACTGACTTTGCTCAGCATAATGGTTTCCAGGCTTTCCCATGCCATGCACTGTCTCATACATTTGTCACAGTTTTTCAGGGATGCACACAGTATTCCATCGTGTGCATGTACCATAGTTTCTTTATCCATCCTCCCACTGTTGGGCATTTGGGCTGCTTCCAGTCCCTTGCTCTTGTGAACTATACTTCTGTGAACATGAGAGAACATACAGCCACTTGTGTGTGTCTCTTATTTGTGGGGACAGGATAATATGTTTAATAGTGCAATTGCTGGATCATATGGGATTTCTATTCTCTGTTGCTTTAAGTATCACTATATCATTTTCCATTCAATAAGGGATTTTTATCTGTTTTACCTTTATTGTTTTTTTCCCACTGTTCAGTTATCTTTATTTGATTGAGTTTTAAATTACCCTAGACCCAAATTTTGTCTTGCTTTTATTCTAAAGTCCCATAGCCCTTATTTCCAGAAGTGACGTGCTGTGAGCCTACATTGCCAGTCGGTTGCAAGCCAGCTTCTGGGACACTTAGGTCCTGAATGACGCTAGGGCTCACAACCTAGCCCCACTCTCCACCTGGCCTCCACCAAGATGGAACCAGGAACCTCAAAGTGTGTTTCCATCCTTGGCAACCAGTGGGCTCCAGGAAGCAGGGGAACTCCTGGGAACTTCCCTCTGAGGCCCTGCACTGCTGGCTGCACTTTGCTCAGCACCAGCAGCTTCCCACAGAAGATCCCCATTCCTGTTTCTAAGGCACAGCTCCTCCTCTGCATAGAGCTTTCTGTTTATAATGAATTATTTCATTGGTTCTTATCATTCAAAAGAAACTTCTGTAGCCAAGTCACCCCACTGCACCTTCTGCCCATTCAGTTCCCCCAACACCCCCTACCTCCAAAGCTGACAGGTGAGGATGAGGGCAGAGCCCCAATTGACATCAGGTATTCTGGTCATTGGGGTCACATTTGAGCATGATTTTCTATCCCAATCCCCTTCTGGATGTTTCAAAGGCGTCCAGATCTTTCTCCAGAGGAAATCGGTGGGTGACTAAGGGCCGAACATTCACGGACTTGGATGCCAGCCATGGGCCACGTGTTGCAGTAGTGAAACATGCCCTTGATGTCCACTTCTCAGATGGCTGTGTGCACCAGGGGCACAGTGGTCATCTCGGGGCCCAAACCCACAAGCACCAGGGTGCCTTCTGAATGTGTTGCACCCGTGTACTCGATGCAGGCCTTCCACTTTGCTGGCGACTTCCTGGGGACTTTCCTTGGAGACCTGGAGGGTGAAATCTGCCCCGACTTCCTGGGCTTTGGCCAAGCGGGAGGCAGACAGATCAGTCACCACCACTTGAGCTGCTCCCATTGCCTTGGCCACAGCAAAGTGACCAGTCCGATGGGCCCAGCCCCACACACGAAACCTTGTTTCCCAGGGCAACCCCAGCTCCCCGGCAGGCGTGAATCCCCACTGACAGCGGCTTGATCAGGGCTCCTTCTTCAAAGGTGACGCTGTAGGGAAGCTTACAGCAGAAGCGTGCCTTATGCTTGTAGAAGCGACAGAGGTTTCCATCATGGGGGGTGAGGGGGGGGGGCGTGGCAGGTCACCGGCTCCGTGCACCACCAGGGAGAGGTTCTATCCCTCGGTCGCAGCTGGAGTCTGCGGCGTTCGGTGGCTCGACCTTGTTATTGCTGTAAGCTGTTGTTTAAAAAAAGAGTTTTTCTCATGTTTCCGACTCCAGTGTACATCCCCTGGCGGAATCTGGCAGAATTGGCTTCTATGGGGAAACATGGGGAATTTAGGAGAGATGATCCCTTGGGACTAGTGGGGGGAGTGGTGACACTGGAAGGGTGGAGGGATGGTGGAGTAGAAAAGGGGGAACTAATTTCAGGGACCTACACGTGACCTCCTCTCTGGGGTGTGGACAGCGGGGGTGCGGATGGGTGAGGTAACACATTGGACAGTGTTTGATATGAAGAGGTAATAACAATTTGTAAATTTCAGGGGCTCATGGGGGAGCGTAAGGGGAAGGGAAAATATGGGGAGCTGGAATTAAAAAAAAAAAAAACACTAGAGGAAAGGGAGAAAGAGGAGCTATGCCAGAGGCTCAAGTAGAAAATATTTGGAAATGAATGTGGCAACATGTGTACAAGTGTGCTTAATACAAATGGTGCATTGAATGTTATAAGAGCTGTAAGAGCCTCCAATAAAATCTACATTTAAAAAAAAAGGAGGGGGAATGAGGAGCTTATACCAAAGGCTCTAGTAGAAAATATTTGGAAATGAATAAGGCAACATGTGTATAAATATGCTTGATACAAATGATGTATTGAATGTTATAAGAGCTGTAAGAGCCCCCAATAAAATTATTGGGAAAAAAAGAAGAAGCAAAAAGAAGTGTTAAAAAGGAGGTGGCTGTATACATTTTTATACGGAGTCATATTCTTTTTTTTTTTCTTTTTTCTTTTTAGGCATCACTGCCCTCAGGTGGTGGGAGTAGGAGGCCCAGCCTTTGCTCCTGGGAGCTGGAATTGAACCTCCAACCCAGTGGGCCGCAGTCCGGCGCACAACCATTACATCACCGGGGCTCACCCCCTTGGAGTGATATTCTTGATACATTGTGAATCAATAATTAAATTTTAGAAAAGGATATTTAATGTGAACATCCCCTTTAAGTGATCCAGATTAAAAATTTGGAGCCATTAAAAAAAAAGCATTTTTCCATATATGAAATGTAGGATAGGTAAATCTATAGAAACAGAAACTGGGTTAATGATTCTTTGGGGGTCTGAGAGGGGAGCTTGGGGGAAATGGAGAGTTAATCACAATGAGCATCAGAATGAAGAAAATGTTCTAAACCGGTTGTTATGACAGTACAATTCTTCTCGATGGATGTGAAAGAGCCTTTGAATCATGATATATGGATTATATGCCAACAGAGGTGCTAAAAATAAGTAAATGGATACATGCTATCCTCAAACTAAAATAGAGAGCAAAAATTGTGTGCCAGAGGCTTTCAGTGACTGCTTTTCTGGAAGTAGGTGTCCAGTTCTCTGGGTGTACATGAGTCCATGGCAGAGCCCGTGTGTGCCAGTCACCTAACCAGGTGTCCATTTGAGGACGAAGAGTGTAGGGGTGGAGTCTAGCCTGTCAATCTGGAGCTGGCCAATGAGACCTCTGTGGGGGCGTGGCCTTCTCCTGAGAATTCTGGGAAATGTGGTCCTTCCTTCTTGGAGAGGAGAGACGCTACCTCACTCACTCCCTTGGAGACACTCGGCCGACAAGGCTGACTTCTGGGAGACGTCCCTGAGGAGCAGCACATGGGACTACCCTCGTGCTCTGAGCCAGACAAGCCACATGGATGCAACCAGACCTCTGAAGCCGGAGGAGCCACTTGGAGACCCCTGCCAGCGCTGCCATGTTTACAAGGCCACTGCATCCGTAGGCATTCTACCCATCTTGCTTGTGATCATCATAAACTTGGCATCATTGCATGCGTTTCGTGAGTCGGAAGGAGACTTGATAGACTGGTATCGGACATATGGGCTAATATCGGACTTAGGACCTTGGACTGGACTGGGATGTTTTCGTCATGTTCAGTGGCTCTTGAATATGAAGCTCTTTCTTATACCCACGAGTGTTTATGAATTTGTTTCCCTAGTCTACCCAGACTAGCACACCGGGTCACAGAACCGCCAGGAGACCTGGTTTTAATAATGGCTAAGGCTCAAACTTCCTGGGTGGCCCTAGCCAGATCAAAGAATCTCTCTGGGCACCAGCTGTAAAACTGCTAGCTTAAACTAAGTTCCACTAGACTTATGGACTATTTTCGCTGGGCTATGACTGTGTGGTACCTTTTCTCTCTCCTCTCATGAAAGAATGGGCAGTGGTAATGCTTCTTGGTGCCACCCAGTGAGTGCTGCGGCGGGTCATGTGACTGGCCTGTGAACACAGGGGGTTACCAGGAGCTGGACTGGGTAACTCCCAAAGCCACTAACGAGCATGCGGATAATTTCTGAGCCGGACTGTTTCTGGTTGCTATAAGAATTTGTCATCTGAAAAACGAACAAGACAAAAGAATGTGACATTTGGGCCAATTTTATGTGGCTCAACTGAGCAGTCGTTTCCTAACTGATCCTTCTTTTCAGGCTCCTGGGCCCCACTGCCACCTCCCATCCTGTTACCTCTTCCACCCTCTCACCACAGCTCCAGCCCCCTCAATACTATTGGATCCCATTGCCACAGTCATGTACTTGTATGTCAATTTATGATTGGGAGTCTAGGGTAAGGTGACCAGACGTCCCGCTTTTTAACAATTTAACAACGTTCCGCGGCATTTTAAAATTAAAATAAATACATTACAATACCATTTTCACATTCTGTGAACATTTTTGTTGCTCCGTATAGACCAAATTTTTAATCAAGAACCCCTCTCCCCCTTCTGTCAATGGTGTCCCTCTTAAAATCTGGTCACGTTAGTCTAGGAGTGGAGTCCAGCCTGCCAATCTGGAGGTAGCCAATGAGGCCTTGTGTGGGCCTGGCTTACTCCTGAGAATTCTGAGAAGTCTCGAGGTATTTCCCAATTGGAGAAGAGAGACTTGACTCAGTCTCCGAGACAGCGACCTACTGACAAGACGAGATGACAGCATGCTGATCAATCCTGATTTCTGGAGAATGGAGGAGGTGGAGGAGGAGCCACATGGGCTTGCCCTGATGGAACCAGACCTGGGGCCGGAGAAGCCACAGAGAGACCCCTGCAAGCCCTGAGATGTTTCTTTCAACAATGGATACTGCTGATGGACCCTGAACCCTGGAAATGAGGAGTCATGGGGAGACCCCTGCCAGCACTGGGATGCTTCTACTGCACATGCTTCATGAGTCGGAAGGAGACTTTATTGACTGGTATCAGACATATGGACTAATATTGGACTTATGTCTTTGGACTGTACTTGGTTGGGATGTTTTCTCAAAGTTCCATACCTCTTGTATATAATAAACCTTTCCCTTATATCCACATGCGTCTTTATGAATTTGTTTCTGAAGTCTACCTGGACTAGCACATCCATTGACTCCACGCCCTTCTCAGTCTCCCTATTGCCTTTATGACAAAATCCCAACTCTGCAGTCCAGCACCTGCGGCCCTTGGGGATCTGATCTTTGCCAACTCTTTAGTCATCCCACCTGTGCTCCTTGCTGGGGAATTGATTCTGATAAGGACACAGAGATTCTGCCCAGAGGCTTTCAATAGCTGCAGATCTGGACAGAAGCAGCTTGGCACACCTTTCTGTGGGCACCTGATGGTCTTGAACTGCTGCCTTTTTGTTCACCGCTGGGCGCTTTGTCCATGCACCACCAGGCTCCTTCCCCTGGCCACAAGCCCCATTTTTCACCTAATACTACACTCATACAGAACCGATACTACTTAGATTTCCCTGAAAAGACACTTCCTATTGGGTCAAGCTTTTTCATCTTCCATCTTCGTGAGCACACGTCTATACTGAGGTTTTTCTCTTATGATGAACAAATTCCTTTCATCCATTTCCCTCCACTCTCAGCCTGGAAAGATTTTCTCTCTTACCACCCTTGTCCCCGTGGTTCTCTCTCATAGCACTTGGGGGTAATAACTTAGGCTACGTTCTCTAGAGAAGCCAAACTAGGGAAGCTTAAAGATGTATGTATATTTGTATGTGTGTATGAGTGTGTACAAGGGGGTACCCAGAATAAAACTGGGAAAAAGAAACTCTGCTGGGCAGAGTTTTCATACTACACATTTTTCCTGCAAGGCCGAGCACCCAGCAACTCACTCTGAGCTAGTGCACTCAGTGGCATCAACTGGGAAGTTTCTCTCTCCTCATGGTGAATTTTTTAATAAACATAGTTTAGCTCAAACTTAAATTTTTGGGTGGTGGTCGATTTAAGAGTATAGTGAGCAACTGTGAAAGTGTGTTTCCTGGGCTGAGCCCCGGTGGCGTAGTGGTTGTGCGCGGGACTGCGGCTCACTGGGATGGAGGTTCAATTCCGGCTCCCAGGAGCAAAGGCTGAGCCTCCTACTCCCACCACCTGAGGGCAGTGATGCCTAAAAAAAAAAAAAGAAAGAAAGAAAGTGTGTTTCCTGCTTGGGGGAAATGTCACAGAAACTGTTGTGATGTTATACAGCTTACAAGGACAGCACAATGGGAAAACCTCAAGTGTACAAGTGGTTTTCTCATGTCAGAAAAGGTGAAATGTGGATTGATGACAAACCTCCTTCTGGACATCCATCAACTTCCCAGATGGACAATAATGTTGACTGCCTTGTAGTGCATTGGCAGTTCATTCCTCCAGGTCAGGCTATTAATCAAGTTTTCTATTTAGAGGTTCTGAAAAGATAGCATAACAACGTATGACCGCAAAAAAGCCTGGTTTGTGGTAGACGGGGTGGGGGGGGGCGGTTTTGCCACCATGACCATGCACTTCACAACCATCTCAGGGTGTCAGTTTTTGTCCAAAAAAAAAGCATGCATCTCTTGTCCCACACATCTGACTCAACTGCCCTTGCTCCATGTGACTTCTTTTAATTCCCATGAATGCAGAGGGGCCTAAAAGGACAGAGATTAGATGATGTTGAAGATATGAGGGAAAAAAACGAGGGAGGTACTATCAGCCATGCAAACAGATGAGTTTGGGGCTGGGCCCCGGTGGCGTAGTGGTTGGGTGTGGGACTGCGGCCCTCTGGATTGGCGGTTCAAATCCAGCAGCAGCTCTCTAGGAGCAAGACTGGGTCTCCTACTCCCACCAGGGGGCAGTGATGCCACAGAAACAAACAAAAAAGTATCAAACAGATGAATTTGGAAAATGTTTCCAAGAAAAATTTTTGGAATCACAGGCTGAGTCTCGGTGGCTTAGTGGTTGTGCGCGGGACTGCGGCCCCCTGGGATGGAGGTTCAATTCCAGCTCCACAGGAGCAAAGGCTGGGCCTCCTACTCCCACCACCAGAGGGCAGTGATGGCCCCCAAAAAACAAAAAAAAAATGGAATCGCAGATTTGACAAATGTAGTAAGTGTAATGGAGAGTACTTTGAAGGTGATAAAGTTGTTCCGTAAAATGAATAAATACACGACTTTGGGGGAAAGCTCTCATTTTTTGGCACCCTCATAATATACTCATGTATATGGGGATAGAGAGAGAGAGAGAGAGAGAGATGAAGGAAGAAATAGCTCACACAGTTGTAGAAATACAAATTTCCGAGTCTGTGGTCAGACACTTGCCGGGGCTGCTATCTCTAAGGGTGGCCGTTCAAACCCATCAGTCACTGCGTGGGAGAGAGATGAGACTACCTGCTCCTGTAAAGAACCGCAGTCTCAGGAACTCCTGCAGAGTCACTGTGAGTTGGGGGCAACCTGATGGCAGTGGGTTTGGTTTGGTTTTTGTTATATCACTTATAAGCTCCTCAGAGGCAGGCCCTGCCCACCTCACTGTTACAGAAGGTAGCAGATAATCCTTGAAGGGTCTGGACACTCCTTTTTCCTTTTGGGTGGCCACTCCTTGATCGGTGAGGCAAGCTTCCATCTGCTGCATCTAAAAATTCAAGTAAGGTGTTTTGTTTTTTTTTTCCCAATTGGGGTCTCAGATAAGATCTTCAAATTCTGTAGAATAGCTGGCTCTGTAAAGGATTCTGTTAGCCACTCATTTTTTAGGGAATAATGTAAATATTTTCTTTCTAAGTTTCCTCTTGCACAAACCTGGGGATTCTTCTATGCACAGCGCGGTTTCTCTGAGTTGGTCAGCTAGACCCTCTGGTGCATAATGGCTTCTGCGTGGCTCGTGGGGAGAAAGGTGAGTGCGACTGGCTGCTCTCATGAGCATGCGCAGCCCTGGAAACCCCCAGGGCCCATTCCACTCCATCCTGTACGGTCACTCGGTGTCAGCGTTCACTTGACGGCCATGAGTTCGGTTTTCGCTGTGTCTGTTTTGGGGACTGAGAAGAGGCCCTTGGGTGATGCACCCCCACCTACCTAAAGATTGTCAGTTCCAACCCACCTGGCAGAAGAACAGCCCAGCAATCAGCTTCCGTAATGATGGCAGGCAAGAAGACTCCCTGGAGCACAGATCTCTTCTGGAACACCAGGGACCATCGTGAGTCAGAATCCATTCACAAGTCACCAGGGTTCCTTTGAAAGAATATAAAGTTAACAAAAAGGATACTAAAAAGGAGACAATGTTTGGACCAAGCCCAGAGCCAGGCACTCTCTGTGCCAGTCTCTCAAGGAGACAGATGGTCTGCTAAGCTTCATAGCACCTGAACTTCAAATCATCTGCCTTCAGCACTTCCCAGAACTTACCTCACCCACAGAGCACACCTCCCTGGTATTGTTTCCTAGGGACAGGATGACCCCCACTTGGGCAAGTCACAGTCTTCCTCTCTCTGGCACTGTTTCCTAGCAACTGCAGCACTGGGAACTTCTCTTCCCCTTTACAATCCACCTGCCTTCAGCACAGATCATATCCATAGCCCGCCATCCCAGTATCTGGCGCAACCCCCCTCACCTACATTCTAGGTGGTGGGATCTCCCCGGAAGCTCAAGATGCTTCTGCCCCCTTTTCTGTTCTCCCTTCCCCTCCAAAAGGTCTTTTTCCTTAATAAAGCCACGCTTTGCTTCATGTCTTTGTCTGAATTCTGCCTCAATTTACCTCTCAGATAGCACTCATTAAGCCTAAGGACATTACACAGATGATCTCACTCAAGTCCTTCACAACTTCCTTGGAAGGCACTGAATCAGAACATTTTTATCAGTCCATCCAAGAAGTGAATCAACTCAAACCGCCTTCAATATAAGCTGCAGTTGGTATCAATTGATGTGACGTACCTCTTATCTCCTCAGAAATGCATGTTCAGTCAGCTGCCCAGGTATCAGTTTCAGTGGACCTTCACGTACAGAACCTGCCCACCCAGGTCATCTCTCACTGCACATAGGACATTTACCTATGAGAGGTTACAATGGCCCCAAGCTTGTCCCTCAGACGAGGAGGTACATGGAGAATGAAAACCAAGAAACCACACCAAGACCGATTCTCCCTCATTGCTGGGTGCTGCTCCGTCGGTTCTGACCCAGAGCCACCCTTGACCAGCAGAAGGAAATGCTGCCCAGTCTTGGGCCAGCCTCACAGTGGTCCCTGGGCCCAAGCCCATGGTCCAGCCACTGAGTCTGTCCACCGCAGGGCAGTCATCTGGAGGATGTAGCTCTTACTAGGAGAGATCACCGCATCTTTCTCGCTCAGAGCAGTCTGGTGGGATTTGAACCTTGACCTGTAGTTCTCTGCCCAACACTTAGCCCCTGGCAGCCCCTGGGCTCCTCAGAGGGAAAGCAGACAATAGCAGCGTGGCTGACGTGTCAGGAGGCAGTGAGGTTTGACCTCGGTCAGCATTGTGGACATTTTTTAAGTCCTGTTTTTGTGACGCCCGTGTCCTGTTTGGCCTACCTACACGCCCTTGCCTTTCCTGGGGACATCGGGCCCTTCCACCTTCTCAGCGAGATGTTTGGGTGCAGTGGGTGTGGGGGAGCCATCAACAGGAATGCCAGGGGACTGCGGTTTTGGCTCCGGAGCCAGGAGCGTAACTCGCTTCGAAGCAATAAATCACGACAAGACTTTTGCCGGCCCTTCTGAGGAAAGGAAGCCTTCTTTTTCCTCTCCTGGGTGTGGAGGGAGGCTGTGACATTCAGAACTGCGGCAGCCATGTTTCGACCGGAGTGGGGGCCTAGGGCTGTGAGGCTGGCTCCCTGCGTGGAAACCAGGAAGAATGCTCTCAGAGCTGTGGAAGATGGAGATGAGAGCTGATGAAATACTGGGTCCTTTGGGACTAGGTCTAGAATCATTTTGCCTAGTCTCAACAAGAACTTCCTTTGGAATTTTTATCGTGACAATACACACTCCCTTTGGTGGTTAAGTCAAAGGGCCCTGGTGGCAGTCAGCAAACTACAGCAGTTTGAAACCACCGGCCGCTTCTCGGGAGACAGACGAGACTGCCCGCCCCCACAGAGACTGATGGGGAGACCAGCATGGGAGACCCCACAGGGCCTTGCCGTTCAGTCCCACGGGTGGCTGCGAGTCAAAATCCACTTGATGGCAGTGAGTTTGGTCTTGGTTAGTTAATTTCTTCTTCTTCTTTTTAAAATTCAAGGTTAGTATATTGAATCTTTTTTTTTTGTTTTTTTAATCAATCATTTTATTGGGGCTCTTACAGCTCTTCTAACAATCCATACATCCGCTGTATCGAGCACATGTTTTACATATGTTGACATCATCGTTTGCAAAGCATTTTCTTTCTATTTATGCCCTTCGAGTCATCTCCTCTTTTTTCCCCTCTCTCCCCCGCCCTCCCACTCTCAGGACCCCTTAAGAAATGATAAGTTGTTATTATTTTCATATCTTCCCCCGACCCCTGTCTCCCTTCACCCATGTTTCTGTTTTCATCCCTCTGAGGGGCGGGGTCATACCTTGATCATTGCGATCAGTTCCTCTTTTCTCCCCCTCGTCCCCCTACCTCCCCTTTGCCCTCAAAGTATTGCTGCTTCTATGCTGGTTCCTGAGGGGTTTATCCGTCCTGGGTTCTGTGTGTTGACAGCATGTACCAGTGAACATGTTCCGGTGTAGCCGAATTTGTAAGGGAGAACTGGCGTCATGATAGTGGGGGGAGGAAGCACTCTAGAACCAGAGGAATGTGTGTTTCATTGGTGCCATACGGCACCGGTTAGTTCTTGCCTTAGCCTATGGCCTCCTCCTATTAAGCAAGGAGAGTTAGCTTTGTCACAGGCCATATGTCAAATGGCTCTGACTCATAGGAACTCCATGCACAACAGAGCGAAACACACACACACACAATCGTTCTATTTGACCTCTCTGCTGCAGCCCCTGGGTCAGTCCATCCTAAGTCCTTCCTATTTTTTTTTGGTTGCCCTTTAACCCTACCAATCATTGTCCTCTTCCAGGGACTGCTCTTTCCTGAGAGCATGTCTGTTCATCCGGGTAGACTCGAGAAACAAATCCAGAGACACGCCACTGTGTGTCATAGAGAACTTTCTATCAAAGAGCCGTTGTATAGGAAGCAAACATCCCAGCCCCGTCCAGATCAAGTCCCTAAGTCCAATATATTCTCTCCTGTGTCCCACACCAGTCTTTAATTTCCTCTACATACTCACACAGCACATTCAGAACACCAAATGCAGGGAGACCACAGGCCACCGGGTGGGAAGCCTTGTGGATCCAGTGGCGGAGGAAGACTCTGCGCGCTGGTGTGGGTCTCCACGTGGCTCCTTGAGCTCCAGGGCTCTGGTTGCCATCAGCGTAACTCTATGTCTTGGAAGCAGAGCGTGTGGATGTGCCAAACTTCCGGTGAGCTACTTATCTCCCCAGAACCTCCAAGGAAGGTCATCAAGCTGCGACCTGATTGACAGGCTAAAATCCACCCCTTCACAAGTTGATGCCAGCTTATGTCACTACCACTAGGTCCAAAGTTTGGGGGGCAAAGCCTTGTCATCCTCTCCCTAGGGAGCATTCTGCCTCTAATGCTTCCAGGATGTGCTTGCTTGTTTTCCCGGCAGTCCACAGGGCTTCTTTCAGCATTCGTCACCAGCTCTGTGCTTCGGCCTTCCTGATTCACCTGATGAGTAGCCTTAATTCCCCCATCAGCAAGGCGACCTAACCTTCTCGGTTCCAGGCTTGGGACCTATGTATCTCTAGGATACACCATTCTGCCTAGCACAGTGGTCTCCTGTGATGTGAACAGGTACCGAACACTCGACAGGTAGACTTGGAAGCACAGCTCGCGATGCTTGACCCCAGGAGGTGGGGACCAACGTGGCAGTTTAGAGAAAACACCTGCTGGGCTGAGTTCGCTGGAAAATAAGAGTGGCTTCCGTTGACTACTGCTGGGGTCACCAGCCTCTGACAATCGTGGGGCGTCCGTAGGCACAATTGTATGGTGATAATGTAGAAAGATTATAATAAAGTCATAGAGAATAAGAGAGGTAGGAGAGAAGATAAAACAAAGGAGTCAGACACATTTTATGGGCTCACCTCAGCTCCTCTTGGTTGTCCACGTGGAGGTGGGAGGTGGAGGAGGAGGAGAAGGAGGAGAAGGAAAGAATATATTTCTGACCAAAGCTTACATAAACTTAGGGACATACAAGCCCTCCTGATTACAGGTAGGCACTTAAGTCACAGGAAGAAGTTGTACTGTAGGAAATACATCAATGGGAGGAGGACGATCTAAGGGTGCACAGAAAATAGGAAGAGGAGGGATGAGGGGTATACATGTGACAAGATGGGCGGATCCTAGATTCAAGATGGCAGCCTAACCTTAGTGGTCCTTGAACTGGATAGACTAATTCTGAGCTCCCCTTCAGGAAAGCAAATCCACTCTCCTTATCAGCAGGGAGTGGGCCCCACCTGGAGCGGGGCTGACACTGGAGGCGGAGAGCTTCATCTGACTGAATGCTCTCCGGGAGATCATGTCTGCCCAGCCTGCTTCCCAGTGTGCTACAATCATATGCCAAGTGCTGTAAGCAGTGTCCTAGGTCTCACAGATGTTTGGGGGAGACACGCTGGGGAAAAGCCTTTTTGTATGTCACAGAATACCCCAATGTGCATAAATCGTTTCTAACCTATGGAAGCAAATATTAAGGTTAACCCCGTGTTAGCGGTAAGGAAACAGGTTCGGAGATGTGGGGAAATCTAATTAATATGATAATATCATTAGCATTCATGATTTGGTGTTATGAGTGTAAAAGAAGAAAACGGGTCCCAGCAAGAAAGGTCAATGGTGTCTTGGGTTACGATGTTTCACACGGCCAGAGGGTGGGGCCCAGACCCCAGGAGGGACGTTTGGAGAGGTTGGAAAGAAGGGTGTTGGGCTCTGCGAGGAATTTGGGATGGTGTGGAAACCAGCTCCATTAAACCTACACATTTCATGAACACTTTACAATGGCAAAGCAGGCAGGGGGCATGAGGAGCCATCTAGCTTAATGACTTCAGGTGTGGGGAAACTGAGGCGTGGGTCTTGCTCAGGTCCCCACTGTGAGCTAAGCGCTGAGACCGGGGCTGAGCAGGAATGGGAAGCCAGCTTCTGGTTGTTCCCTCTCACATCCTTTCCGGGAAGGGCAGCCAGCTGCCATCCGTGGAGCATTTAGGACCACTTCTCTGTTCCACTCTGCAGGCTGAGAGAATGACTTAAGCCCAGAAAATAGCCGATGAACAGCTCCGGCAGCTGTTTGGCCCAGTTGCCTCTAGAGGGCAGCAGCAGGTGGTATTCTCCTGAAAGTAAAACTATGAGACTCTTTGTACCAGTGGCTACTGAAGACCCTCTAAGGAAACAATCAGCTAATAAAGTTCCCAGTTGCATCCTCCAGGTGTGTGAAGAAAACAAAACAACGAATTTTTTTTTAACGTTAGCATGCCCCAACAGCCTTCTCAAAGCAGCTATCCCCTGGGTGAGATATTTACTCCACCACGCCAAGCACAGCAGCAACTCTTCTCCCAGCTTGACGGCCAGATGCCGAGGCTGGACTCAAAGGGCCAGACCTGAGGGTGAGCACTTGCTTTGGGCACTGCTCCCCTCAAACCCAAGCAAAAAGATTCCCCCAACACCAACAAACTCACTGTGGGCCAATTCTGACGCACAGAGATGCACTAGGACAGTGCAGGACTGCCCCGGCGGATTTCTAGAACTGGAGCCCTTTATGGGAGCAGAAAGCCTCACCCTTCTCTCGTGGAGTGGCTGGTGGTTTTGAACTGCTGACCTTTGAGCCAGCAGTCCAGTGCATAACCACGATGCCACCAGAGCTCCTCCAACAAAAGTCCATGATGTTAAAATCTGACCTCCCCACCTCCCCAAAGTGCACATGCCCTGGTCTGGTTGTCAGTGTTAGTTGATACTGACACCCAGCTCAAAGGT
>PVJH01029793.1:0-25574 GCA_004026705.1 Nesogale talazaci | reverse complement strand
GAGAAGAAAGAATAAAGAAACATTGGTGCATTTACACAAAGAAATGATGTGTATTGCTAAAACACACATGTTTTTGACAGGGTTCTCTAGAGAAACAAAACCAGGACACATATGAATAGATAGATGATTGATAGATGATAGACAGATAGATGATAGAGCATGAAGGAATGCAAATTAGTCCACTCAGCAGTACAAAAGGACTCAGCTCAACTCATTTTCATGAAACAGTTAATATACTCGAATTCCTTTAACTCATGAGGACTGCTGGGTCCAAGGTCAAGGAAGCAGACAGCCGACTCTTCATTAGAGCAATGCAGACAGTCTGGCCAGAGGCAGCAAACAATGGGGGAGGTCACCAACAGTCAACCAGATGACAGAATCCAACAGTCCCAAGCTCAAGCAATGCATACACCAGCAATGTGGCAAAGCAATTCTTGAAGGAACTTCAAGCTCTAGCAAGACAATCCACAGGTTGTATGTCTCATAGGTAGTGTAGCTTACAAGTTGAGGCAAAGAACCCGGTAAGGCAGCCACACACTCATCCAATCACCAGTGAGCAAGAGAGAGACAGGCAGCGCTTGGTGAGCCATTTATCTCTTTGCCCTCCAATCAAATGGGACTTAATTAATCCCACATGTTCCTAGTGGCCAGGTTGGCACAATTAACCTATCACAACACACAAACACATACACACAATGATGAGACTACAAAGCACTTCATGACATGGATGGCCCTGGAGATTATTTAGTTATGCTAAGTGAAATTAGAATCACACACACACACTAAGCATTGTATAAGATCACTATATAAAGATAAAACTCAAGACAAAGACTTACATACCAAAAGGAACAGATTTTGTGATGTTACTAAGAAGTAGGGAGCAAGGAACAATGAAGCAATGGTCTAGAAGGTTGACAGGTGTTGACGTGGGTCAAAGGAAAGATGGAAGGCCACAATAAGAAGAAGAGAAATGAGAGGAAAGGTGGGATGGAATATGAGGGTAGAAGTTGATGAGTGGTTGGAACTGTTGAAACCAGAGTTGATGGCCTGAAATATAAATCTCCACTCAACTCACAGGATAAATAGATGATAGATTAGATAGATGATAATAGATAGGTGATGATGATAGATAGATAGAGATAGATTAGATAGATAGATAGATAGATAGATAGATAGATAGATAGATAGATAGATAGATATAGTTGTAGTATATGTGAACAAAAACATGTACTGTCATGTCCTGGAGAAGACCCTCAGGTCATTCTTGAGAAATTAGCAAGAATAAGGAGTGCCTGCCTTAAGTAACTCAGAGTAACCAAATGAATTGCCATTTCCACGTGACCTGAGAAAGAGAAACTGTAGATTGGACCTTAGGGATAAATTGAAAATTATTGTGTCACATTGTATGTCATAGGTTTGATATTAAAGTTTTATTTTCCCAAAATGCTAATGGGATGGAGACTTGATATTATTAAAGTAAGGAAAGAAGACAAAATAATTTGAAACACTCATGTTGAAGGGTCTGTTGTTCATCAAATAAACATGTGAAGCTATTGAGTTGTTGCATATAAATCTGTTGAGGAATAAAAGTCAATTCAAATTTGCAGCAATAGCTATCCCAAACAACTTTTTTTTTAGAAAACCAGGTAGTTGAATATGATCAATTTTTAAAGTATTATATTTTCTATCATGGATAATCTTTCTATTTAAGGGTGTCATTTAAATATTTTGAAGATATAATCTTACTTTTCCTTGATTTTAAATTGTGTCAATACAACGCATTTTTAGACAGCTATAATAGTTAAAGAGAAATGTATGGAGGTTAGGTAGGACAAACACTTATCAAAGCTGGTAATTAATGCCTTGCTGTTTGTTTGAAGTGAGCTAAGTATTTCATATATTATAATGATTCATTATTATGTTACATACTCGTTAGGTACCTGGACTATTAATCAGTGGAATGCCAGTCAAATTTTATTTTGTTCTCAGAATAAGTTTTATATTTAGTTTTTAATTTTATTAACTTGCAAACAAAGCCAACAAATTGGAATAGTTCATATTTTCTTTCAAATTTCTGGAGACATTGTGTGCTTTGATTACAATGGTTAGCAAAGCAACGTTCTTCTATTAAAGAGTCTAATGTGAAATCAGTCTCAAGATGAAGAAAAGGATAAATGCAATTATATATAATGAAATAACTGAGTCAATTTTCTTTATTTACTAAATATGAAGTATTAACTACTATATCCATCACATCGGATATGCCAAATGCATGAGTTAAGTAAAATCCATGTATAATAATTGCATATACAAGGATAATGGCTAGGAAAGAGATTAGAATCTTCCAACCCCCTATTTCAAGCTCAGTGGATCTTGAGGAATTTCCCCAGGCCTAATCCTATGGACTCAATCATACAAAACACTCAGTTAACTTGTAGCTTATGACAATAACCTGACTTATTTTCGGTTTCATCTTTCATTGCAAGAAAAATGGTTCTTTTACGTCTACTTTCTTGCTCTGCAATGTTCATCATTTGGCAAGCTCAAAATGAACACAGGAGCAAGAATGGATCAGACATTTTTGACCTGAAGTAAAACCCCCAAATTAAAGGACAATGTGGTAGGGGACTCTAGCCGGAGGAACCAGCTGTCCAGTGCATGCACAGCATCCCAGACTAAGTGATGATCCCCGACCCACAAAGCTGTGACACAGTCCCCACTTTAAAGAGTTACGTATTATGTGTGCAACAACCGCCAAAGCTTCATCCACATGGACTCAATTCCTAGAATTCTCCACAACCTTTTATTAATAAACATAATGTCCTCCCCAACAAAACTCCCTTAAGAATTTCTTCTTCCTGGCTATCAAAAGATATAGTATCTGGGGTCTTAAAGACTTGAGTAAACAAGCAGCCACCCAGCTCAGAAACAACAAAGCCCACATTGAAGAAGCACACCAGCCTGTGTGACCACAGGCATCAAAGAACTAAAATTATATCATTATAAATAAGGGGGAGTACAGATTGGTGACCCAAAGCCCATCAATAGGTGAAGTGACATCCTCTTACAGAGCAGTTACAGGGAGGAGATGAGTCAGTTAAAGTACAGTGTAGTAACAACAAAATATGCATCTTTCCTCTAGTTCTCAAATGCTTCCTCACACCTACTATCATGCTTTTGGTTCTACCAGACAAGCCTTACTAGAACAGGGGATGTACACTGAAGGCAGAAACATGGGGAACATAAGATAGATATTCCCTCAGGATGAGATGGGAGTGGTGAGACTGGGAGGGTGGAGGGATGGTGGAGTAGAAAGGGAGAACTAATTTCAGGGATCTTCTCTCTGGGGCATGGCCAACAGGGAAGTGAGTGAAGGGACACATTGGACAGTATATGGAGGGTAGTAAAGGGACACATTGGACAGTATATGGGGGGTAAGAAGGCAAGAAGGAAGGGAGGTGAGTGAAGGGACACATTGGATAGTATATGAGGCATAGGAAGGAAGGGAAATATGGGGAGCTGGAACTGGGGGCCTAAGTAGAGGGAGGATATTTTGAGAGTGATGGTGGCAACAAGTGTGCAAATGAGATCTGCATACTATTGATGTATGTATGGATTGTGAGGGGAGGTGTGTGAATAAAATAAAATGATTCATTAAAAAAGGGGGAGGGGATATCTTTTTTTTTAAGAGGAGCTTATACCAAGGGCTCAAGTGGAAAATGTTTGGAAATGTATGTGGCAACATGTGTGCAAATGTGCTTGATACAGATGATGTACTGAATGTTATAATAGCTGTAAGAGCCCCCAATAAAATTATTTTTTTTTAAAAAGAACTTCTTCTTTTCCCTGTTTAAGTGGGATGTTGCCTGCCTTGCGTTAGGCCCCTCGAGGACTCCCCTTGCAAGATGCCTCTATGCAATAAACTCTTCTCACATCTCCCCTTGCAAAGTACTTCCTGCTCTAATAAATCTTTTTGCTTGTGCAGGAGCTTGCCTCCATGCTTTTTCATTCTTACTGAGCAGGGAAAGAACCATCAACTGGAAGCTTGCTTTAGTAACACTAAAAGTTAGGGTTAACTATCTCACACATAATAGCATGGAGATAGATTGTTCCAAATTTTGTACAGCAGGCCAGTAACGTTACCACAAACCTTCGACTCAGACATCATGCATCCATTTGTATGCTTTTAGATTTTTATATCTTGTCAACTCACAGTCACAAGATGATTGTTTCTGTCGAGACATCATATCTCACACCAACATTCAAAACATGAAGAAGATGTGGGTAGATCACAAAGTAAAAGCTTTGCCCCAATTCCAGCTGACTTTATTTTTTTGTTTGTTTTTATTTCTTAAATGGCCAAAACAAAATTGCATAGCAACATTTACCTGTCAAGAAACTTGACACAGAGCAATGGAACATCCACAATGGCTTTAAACACATTGTTTCTGTCTTCTAGAGTTCATTCTTTTTAACTGTTTATAATAAATTACTATAAATTTAGTGACTTAACGCAAATATATTCTATTACAGTTCTGGATGTCAGAGGTTAAAATGGGTGTCACAATGCTGGAATCAAGATATGAAATGCTGATTCCTTGTGGAAGTTCTAGGGATTAATCAATTTCCTTGTATTTTTCATCTTCTAAAGCTACCTACATCCCTTGGTTGATGTCCTCTTCCTAGCTCTAACATCTAGTCCCTTCATCACCTCTCCTTCTCTGATTCTGGATCTTACTCTGCTGTCTTCCTTTTTCCCTCACAAAGACCACTGAAATTTCAATAGGGTCACAGGTGGACTCCAGAATAATCTCCCATCTCAAGATTTAATCATATGTGCAAAGCCACTTTGTGCATATGTAATTTAATATCTTCACTCCTTCTGGGGTTACAAAGTGGATATACAAGTGTGGACATTATTCTGTCTATCACAGGCTGTTCGTATTGCTACCCATGAAAAATGTGAGATCATGTTAACAAAGCAGAAGAGTAGGAAAATCTACTGGGTAATCAATTATTCCACCCACTCCTCATCAAGTCCAGGCCCTCTATTCTACAGCAAGTTTTAGAAAGTCAAGGAAAAGATGGGGTTGCTTTTAAATTGATTGTGAATACTCTTACTTTTAAACTCCTTACTAAATAGACTACAGTTTTATTACAATGGAGAAAATTGTTAAAGGCAAGATTTTAAGTTTGCTCACATTTTCTACACACTCACATAAAAGCATAAAATACATAGGCACCACACTTTTAATATATTTAGACCATTGAATTGTGCTATTTGAATTATATGTCAATAAAACTTAAAATTTTTAAAGTACACATTAAATAAAATAAAAATATACAAAAGATAAGTTTGTGTGTGGGGGCATCACTGACCCCTGGTGGGAGCAGGAGACCCAGCCTTGCTCCTGGAGAGCTGCTGGGTATGAACCATCAACCCTGTGGGCCGCAGTCTCACACTCAACCACTACGTCACCGGGGCTCAGCCCTAAAAGATAAAATTTGAACAGGACAGAGTTAAGTTGTTTGGCTGCTGCTGCTGCTGCTGCTGTTTTTTTTTTGTTGCTGTTGTTTTTCAGTTTGGGTTTTTGGTGTTTTTTTGTTTTTTGCTGCTGCTCCTGTTTTAAATGATGATAATTGCATTGCATTGTATGGAGGTTTCTATAATTCATTTGCAAATATCAACATCACTTTTTATTTCCCCCTTTTTATCCAATCTATGAAAAATTGAAAATGACAGATAATGAAGAATCCTAGCGGCCTTGTGGATTTAAACTAATAGTTTAAAGGTCAAAATATTGACTGTGAAGCAAGTTTGCTATTTTAAGAAATCTGGGTTTCTTAATTGCAGCCAGAGTAATCACTACAGACTTTGTCTTTCTGATATCTGATGTACACTAGGAAAAAAAAGACTTTTAATATTGTTGCTAGTATGAAATCTCTTTAGCAGACATAAAATAGAATATTGTGATATTTATTTCTAACCATAATGAAACATTACCTAATAAAGATGTTCTTAAAGAAATTATGCTATATAACTGGATGTGGGGGAGGAAAAAAAGCCATTTATAAACAACTGCTAGTCTAACTATGACCATGCTGAATGTGAAGAGTCTAGGATAGAAATAAATAAAAAGTATTGACAGAGATCAGGTTTTATATGTAAATTTTTTAAAAGCCCTCCCCCTCTATACAGTACCCTAAGGGAATGTACATGTAAAATCTGAGCCTGACAGACATGTAAAGGCTTAGCTTAATGCATAGCAGACAGGCCTTCTAACTTCTTCAACCAGATATAGAGGAGAAATCATTGAAAGAAGAAACTGATGACAAGGACACAGGGTACGTTAAATAGACTTTGAGACTGGATAGATGAATCCTCTAACCGAGCGCATGCATAACTCATTTAGTATTCCTAAGAACTTAGGAAAACTCTACTCTGCAACAGACGTTTCCTCTGCACTCTTCATCTTCCCCTTCCTGTTCCTTACTGGTTATGAGGCTGGAGAAGGTAAAAGTCTGTATTTTTTTCATGATGAATAAAATAACAAAAATTTAATGAATTTAACGTCTGTCAAGTCTCATTGAAGCCTGAAACAAAAAGTGTATGCCCTTAACTTTAATGGAAGCAATATCATCAATAGTACATTTAAATCCTGTTTCTTGGTTTATCTCAATTTCAGGAATTATCATGTGTGTTCAAATGAACATCTTAAGTAACATTTCCATTTCCATAAGCCCACTACATTTGAGTTTATCCTATTCATAATGAGGTGGTAAAGAATTATAATAAATTCTGCCTTGGTATAAATAAAATATTTAAATTTAAAGTAACATTGGTATTAATATATCTCTGTTTCAACCTTTTCCTATTTTCTAATATATTAATTGCTCTGACAAAAAATGATAGCTTTAGAAATACATAATATATATGGAGTGCTTCTTTCCTTTAGCCTCAGGCTCAAAGATGTCTGCTCGTGACACTGGTGTTTCTTGTTTCTCTTTCTTATTTGGCAACTTTTCTCTTTATCTTTCTTTTTAGAATCCTTTTATTAGGGGCTTGTACAATTCTTATACAATCCATACATCCATTCATTGGGTCAAGCACATTTGTACATTTGTTGCCATCATCATTATCAAAACATTTTCTGTCTACTTGAGCCCTTGATATCAGCTCCTCATTTTCCCCTCTCTCCCTGCTCCTCCTCCCTCACAAACCATTGATAATTTATAAAGTATTACTATCTTTTCATGTCTTACAATATCTGACCTCTCCCTTCACTCAATTTTCTGTTGTGTGCCTTCCAGGGAGGGGGGTATATGTAGATCCTTGTGATCAACCAATCAAGCCCACCTTCCCCTTATTCACCTGGTATTGCTACTCTCATTATTGGTCCTGAGGGGTTTGCCTGTTCCATAATTCCTGTGTTTCCAGGTTTTATCTGTACCAGTGTACATCCCCTGGTATAGCTGGATTGGTAAGGTAGAATTGGGGTCATGATAGTGGGGAGGAGAAAACATTAAAAAACTAGAGGAAAGTTGTATGTTTCATCAGTGCTACACTGCACCCTGACTGACTCATCTCCTCCCTGTGACTCTTCTGTACTGCACGTCCACTTGCTTCCGGATGGACTTTGGGTGTCCACTCCCCACTCCCCCTCATTTACAACGATATGATATTTTGTTCTTTGTTGTCTGATATGTGATCCCATCGACACCTCATGGTCACACAGGCTGGTGAGCTTCTTCCATGTGGGCCATTTTACTTCTCAACTAGACGGCCACTTGTTTATCTTCAAGACTTTCAGACGCTATATATTTTGATAGCAGGGCATCATCATCTTTAGAAGTCAGTATTAGGCATTATATTGCTACTGCACACACACACACACACACAAACCATTTTCATTGAAAGATTTCTCAGTGTTAGAGGGATTGCAGGGTGGAGAGGAATCGGTCAGGGTACAGTGTGGCAACAATGATGTACACAACTCTCCTCTGGTCCCCAAATACTTCCTCCTACCCACTATCATGATCCCAGTTCTACCTTGCAAGCCCGGCTCGACCAGAGAATGTACACTGGAGCCAGAAACGTGGGGAATTCAGGACAGATGATTCCTTCGGAACCAGTGGTGGGTGTGGTGATACCAGGAGGGCAGAGGGAGGGTGAAGTGGAAGGGAGTAACCAATTGCAGGGATCTACATATGATCTCTCAGGAATACAGACAGCAGGGAAGTGGGTGAAGGGACACATTGGACTGAGTACAATATGAAAAAGTAATAACAATGTGTAAATTATTAAGGGTTCATGGGAGAGAGGGAGGGGAGAGGAATGGGAAGTATGGGAAGCTGGTACTGGGGCCTAAGTGGAGGGAGGATGTTTCAGGGGTGATGATGGCAACAGGTGTGCAAATGTGGTCTGCGTACAATTGACATGTGTATTGAATGTGATGGGAGTTGTATGGGCTCCCAATAGAATGATTTTTTTAAGGGAGGGGGAAAGAGGAGCTTATACCAAGGGCTCAAGAAGAAAATATTTGGAAATGAAGATGACAACACATGTACAAATGCGCTTGATGCAAAGATTGTACTGAATGTTATAAGAGCTGTAAGAGCCCCCAACAAAATTATTGAAAAAATTTAAAAAGAAAAGAAACAAGGAAGCAGTCCTGTAAAATGATCCTCAGTGTTCCTTTGTCCTGACTTCACTTATCCAAACTTCAAAAGTCCCACTTTCAGGAACTAAGGAATTAATTTGAAAAGTATACCATCAGATACGGGTTTTAATTGTACAAGGGGGTCGAAAGCCTTCGTTCGTGGCAGGATGCTTTCGAGTTTTTAATCTGTTGAGAAGCAAGCCCAGCAAAACTTACCAGGAGACTGCAATCTCGATGCCACTTCTGCACTCACTCAGATGCTGAGAAGGACAGTCTCTTCCCCCAAGGTGTTCTGCACAGACATTATTTTTGTTTTGATATTATTTCACTCCCTCCATTTCACCATAACTCACAAATTTTCACTTCCCCCAGCAATTTCTAATAATTAATTTGATCCTGATAGCCCTGACTCAGAAGTCTGATGAGTCAATGGATCAGAATGTCCTAGAAGCTTTGAAGTGGAGATACTCTGTACTTAGTTTCTTTTTATTTCAGCTCACCTATCCTGTCATTTTATTCTCTCCTTCCCTATCTGAACTTCCTGCTCACATACAGACAGTCCTCCTCAACAATTTAGTCCATCTCTGAAATGCATGAAACGTTTGACAGCACATCATTGTTTGAAGTTCCTTTCTTCAGAAGTCAAGCGGTAAGGGCAGTACGTTTTCAGAATGAAGGAAATGTGTGTGTGCTTCTGCCATCTCTCTTCTATCAGTTTGTAGTATTGTGTGTTTTGTATGTTGCTGCTATCATGTTGCAAGTTATGGCTCCAGATTGTTACATCCCAGCCAGATCACCTAGGGTGGAGAAGTTGTAGCAGGATTTCCAGTCTAGGGAAAAGGATAGCTTCTTCGGGAAAATTGCCAGTGAAAGCCTTATAAATAGCAGAGGAATATTGTCTGACTGAAAGCTGGAAGAGGCACCTCTCCATTTGAAGACACTCAGAAAATGACTGGGAAAAGCTGCCTCCTCAAAGAAGAGTCAATCTTAACAATATGGGTGGAGCAAAGATTTCAGGACCTTCATTTACTGGTGTAGCACTGTTCAAGATACGAAGAAAATAGCTGCAAATACTCCTTAAAATAGGAACAAGGAATATACAGACTATGATTCCAAAAATTTTCAGTTGTCAAAATGAAATGGAATGTTTGAAGATTGATATCATAGACATTAATAGACTGATGTTAGCCATTTTACCATAATAACTACATGATTTATTAATAGATGGTGTAGTGCAGTAGTTTCAACCTTCCTAAAGCCGTCACCCCTTAATACAATTCCTCATGGTTTGGTGACCTCTCAACCATAAAATTATTTTTATTGTTATTTCATAACTGTAATTTTGCTACTGTTGTGAATGGCAACCCCTGTGAAAGGGTGGTCAGACGCCCCCCCCCCAAAGGATCACACGTGACCCACAAGTTGAGAACCTCATGGGTTAAAATTTGGTTATAGACCAAAAAGTCAGCAGTTTGATACTGCCTAGAACTTCACAGAATAAAGATTAGTCTTTCTTCTCCCATACAGACGTATAGCCTCAGAATACCACAGGAGCAATTCTAGTCTGTCCTATAAGGTCTATATGAATCAAAACCAATTCAATGGCAATGAGTAGTGTTAGGGTTCACTGCTGAAGAGGAACAACCTCCCATTCAATGTCACACAGAACATGTCCAGATTTATTATGCAACCTTGTATTGTCAGTAGTAAGATCATAACCATACACCTGCAGGAAAGCCCAGTTAATATGACTATTCTCCAAAGTTACACACCAACTACTAATTCCAAAGCAGAAAAAAATGGATGATTGCTATTTGAAAGATAGAAAAATCATTGATTGTTGGAAAACATTACCTTTGTGATATAAATTATAACAGACATTGAAAGATAGAATTTTTCAAGACTTATAACTTATTATTGTACATACCTCTTTCTGACAACATTATAAATGGAATACACAAAAAACACATCATATAAATTCATACATATATAAGCATAAATATGAATGACACATGAAGAAAGTCCAAAATGAAGTTGAAGAAAATGAAAACAAGTTTATGAGACCCTAAAAATGTCCTTGAATATATCCTACTTAAACTTAGATACCATGATAATAATAGAAAGAATAGCATCTGGGGTCTTAAAGCCTTGTCTTCAAAAAACCAGTCTTCTGAGTGTGGTGTCAAGTAGACCCCACGCCAAAGAAGCATACAGCCTGTGTGATCCAAGGATTGTGAATGATAAAATCCAAACCCAAGAGAAGGAATGGTATCAGAGCTTAAATTGTGAACACCTGGTTTTCAAAAACTATAAATGACTGCAGGAACCCAACATCTATTCAGACAGTTGAAACACAGATCAAGCCTCCAGGAATCTCCTTCTGACCACAGACCAGGGAAGTGAATAATATTGCTGTCATGCAGAGTGTAGTGTTTTTCTTTTATTTTGTCTTCTTTTCTGTTTTTCTCTTTACATTAAATCCAAAGTGAGTAGACATATAGATAAAGCAACTACATTTATGTGGGGAAGGTGAGCGGAGTGGGGAGCTGATGATGATGGCTACAAAGGAAAGTAAATGTCCTAAAGTGGATTGTGGATATAATTGTACAATACTTATTAAGATCATTGAACTATTAAATTGTATGGTATGTGAAATTATGCCAATAAACTGTTTTTTAAAAAAAAAAAGAATAGATTCGGAGTGAAAAAAAAAGAATAGATACAAAGCATTGAATACTAATGACCAAAACCCAGACTAGTTGTGGTATGGCATAAAGTACATCACACATAGATAGTTTCTGCTTTCTTTTTTATTGAGGCTTTTCTCTATTTTATTTTGGTTCTGTTTGTTTTGTTTTTATTTTATATGTTTTTCTGTATATGAAATCCATGATGTGTAAACCTATAAACAGTACCTGAATTAATGGTTTCTTAATGGTATAAAGAGAGATTGAGGAGCAATGGGTAGTTAATAATAATGAATCCAAGAATAGATAAATATTTTTAAATGATTGTGAAGATGACTGTGTAACTCCTTTTAATATGAACTATTGAATTATATGTGAGTTATATGTCTCTAAAACTGTTTTTTGGTGGTTTTTCTTTGTTTTTTTTTTTTTGGGGGGGGGGCATCACTGCTCTCCGGTGGTGGGAGTAGGAGTCTCAGCCCCACTGCTGGAGTTGAACCTCCATCCCAGTGGGCCGCAGTCCCGCGCACAACCACTACGCCACCGGGGCTCAGCCCAAAACTGTTTTTTTTATGACAGGAAAGAAAGTTCAAAGCAAAGTTTTACTTTGAAATGTGTAAAAACGTGGAGTTAGAACACAAAAAGTTAAGAGCCCAGTAAACTCAATCCTCAAGTTTGAATATTAAAGGTTTCTAAGAGCAAGATGATAGATTATGTAGAAATAAAATAAAAGGTAGATGGAAGAAAAACACAGTACTTTATGAAGAATAATCAATACTCAATCACTTCGGGAAGTAGCATGTGAAGAAAAAATGTCCAAGGTGCACTGAAGGCACTGACAAAAACGTGGGGGCCTCCAGGAATGCATTCACTTTTCTATATAAAAAATGTTGGAAGATCAATTACCTGGAAGAGATATATATTGTTACTATTCCAAACAAAATTAATCCAAGAAAATTTGAAAATTACTAAATGACATCATCAGCATCTCATGTAAGTGAAATGATTCAGTGAGGACAAGGAGTAAGAAATACCATTCCCGATATCACATGGATCTTGGCTGAAAACAGAGACTACCAGATGATTACCTATGATTGTGTAGTATGTAAAAGCATTCAACTAGATCACGACGAATTATGGACAACATTTCAAACAGTAATTCCAGAGCATCTCATTGTGCTCACTTGAAACCTATACAGATAGGACCAAAAGATGCCGTGTGAGTTAAGTCAGAGAAGGTTTGTATCAGGGTTATGTGTTTCCCCTTCTTTAATGTGTACCGTGAGCAAAGATAAGCAGCTCGACTTTATGAGGGACGCAGCGTCAGGATTAGAGGAAGATGCAATAAAGCTTCCCATATGCAGATGACACAACTCTGCATGCGGAAAGCAAAGAGGACTTAAAACACCGAGGGAGATCAGGGGTTTCAGCAGTTCGTGTAGCTTCCACTTCAAGATTAAGAAAATTAAAAATCCTCACAATTGCATGAAAAAAGTAAAATCGAAATAAATGGAGAAAAGATTGAAGTTAATTGGACATTTCATTTTACTTAGAACACCCTTCAATCCCAATATAAGCAGCATTCAAAAAATCAAACAACATATTGTTTGGGGCAAATCTGCTTCATGAAACCAATCGAATATGTTAAAAAACAAAGACATCACCTTGAGGACTAAGGTGTGTGTGATCCACACCATGGTATTTTGATCACCTCATATGCATGTGAAAGCTAGGCAATGGATATGGAAGCCCAAAGAATTTAAATTATTATTTAAATAAGCATTTAAATACTGATCTTCACTAAGAATATCTATTATACCATGTACAGACAGAAAACGAACAAATCTGTATTGGATGAAGTACAACAGAATGTTTCTAAGAATAGAGTATGGCCAGATTTCATCTCATATAGTTTGGACATATTATCAGGGGAGGCCAGTTCCTAAAAAAGAACAGCAATTAAAAATAAAAGGATGAGTCTCAAAGATATATCTTGACAAAATGACTGCAGCAATAGACTTAAATATGGCAACAATTTTGAAGATAATGTAAGACTGACTAGTGTTTCATCCTCCTGTACATATCGTTGCTATAATCCAGAACCCTCTAATCAACCACTGACAACAACTCTGTGTGTGGTGTATGGAAGGGAGGCGAGTGTTGACAGATTTTAATTCGATAGCATGGGGCTTCAAAGAGTTTGTGGAAATTTTCCTTATCTATTCCATTTTTCCATAAAGTTGTTGAAACATCCTCATACAGGATTCTCAGTTCTTTGGATAAGGAAGAATGCCCACATGATTTTTTAAAAAATTTGTGCCAAACCACATACTTTCCTCCTCCTAGCTTCATTGTTGATTATTGTTTGAACATTCAGATAGCATTGGTTTTTAAATATATTCTGCTGTTCTGAAAATAAAATTACATCATACTGAATTTGATGAGTTAGTTTTGAATATGTTCTTTAAATATGAAACCAGAAAATTTACAAGAAATACTTGTTAAACTTACCCTTAGTGTAAAATCTTAGTCTTCAGACCTCAACATGTTATGCCTGGCATGCCAAGTCTTGAGGGCAACATACTGGCATGAAGCAGCAAACACAAAGTGAGGTCTGCTGGGCCAGTCCCCATCCCAGTCCCATCGACCCCCTCCCCAAAAGATTGCACTACAGAGGACAGCACTGATGATACAATCCTGGGAGAGTGGCAGATCTGTGCAGACCACACAGCAACAAACTAAGAGGGAGAGAAAGGGGGAGAGTGAGAGAGAGAGAGAGAGAGAGAGAGAAAGGGAGAGAGAGAACTCCATCCTAACCTACAAAGCCCTGAGGATGACCCTCTGGCTTGGAGCAGCCAAGGCACTGAAAGGATGGTAGGGCTGGCTCCACCACAAGACACAAATCCCCTCACAGACCCACAGCACTGCAAGGGCCAGTACTAGAGGCACAGTACAGGATTTGTGCCCTGTCTATTCCACCACCCCTACCCCACCCTCACACACACCTTGGGACAAACTACAGAGGGAGCACAACAGAGCAGCAATGAAAGCAAAGCAATGAAACCCCTGAGAAATCCCAAAAATAGATGTCAGACTCAGAGGACAGGGCTTAGCACCTCATCAGACTCAATCAGAAAGCATACATAAGGGTAAGCCAACAGACCTGAAACTATTTATAACTCTTCTTCTTTTCATGTCTATCTATATAAGATAAGCAAGATAAACAATCCGAGGCAAAAGTCAATGGGACTGATGGTTCCAGGGAGCAACGGAGAAGGGGAGGCAGGGAACAGGGAGGGGGAAAGCAACAAACTCAGGAACAAAGAACAAGAGATCTAAAATCAATGGAGAGGAGAGTGTAGAATGCCTTGTGAGGTTTGATCAAGTGCAACGTAATGAAGAGAAATTAGTGAAGGTTTGAGTTTTCTATAGCTTTTCCTAATTAGTCCTTGGAAGCTGAGTCCTGGTGGCATAGAGGTTGAGTGCAGAACTGTGGCCTACTGGCTTGGCAGTTCAAATCCAGGAGCACTTCTCCAGGAGCAAGGCTGCACCTCCCACTCCCACCAGAGGACAGTGATACCCCCCCAAAAATAAATAAATAATTAGGCCTTGGTCCATTATGCTGCTGCTAAATATATTTTCCCAAATCTGTGGTTTCTCTATGTGCACTTTTAGCGAAATATTTCAATACATACTAGTGTTTTATTTCTAACAGATCCCACTCATATGATTTTCTTCCATGGAGTGTGCTTTCTTTGTTATCTCTGGCAGCCCATGTATTATTCCCTGTACTGGAGCACTTAGATTTGTCCCAATGTTCTCAAATAGTTTTGATTGTTACATTTAAATCTTTGATCCACCTTGAGTTTGTTTATCAGAATGGGGGCGGGGGGACAGGGATATGGGTCTTTTTTCATTCTTTTGCAGATTTTCCAACCCCACTTATTAAAAAGAGCTTCTCCTTCCCATTTAATGCTTATTGGATCAAAATTCAGTTGTCTGTATACAAATGATGTGGGGTTTGTTTGTTTGTTTGTTTTACAGCTGTTTTTATCTCTGGGTTTCTTTTCTGATCCATCGGTCTGTGTATCTTTCATTATAGCAGTACCAGGCTGTTTTGACAACTGTGACTGCACAATAGGGTGTGAGGTCATGTAGTGCAAGACCACCTACTTTGTTCTTCCTTTTGAGGAGTTCTTTGACTGTCACGGGTTTTGTCACTCTCCTAATGAAGCTGGGAATTAATTTTTTTCCATTTCTTTAAAGAATGATGCTAGAAGTAAATAATTCAGATATTGTGATACAGACAGCCCAGGTTGGCCCCAATCCCTCTCTCAACAAGACTATAAAAAATTAGTACCAGGAGCTAATCAAAGACTAATATTAATGGAATATAACTATGCCCCGAGGGGGTGGGGTTGATCAATAAGACCATAAATTAACAAGTTTCTGAAGGGTAGACAAAGGCAAATTAAAAAACAAAAATATAGATCCAGGAAGGGGTTTGGGGCTTGCATTACATCTTAACTCCAATTTCAGAGCAATTAGTTCTTACATCATGCCACTGCTCAATACTCACCCTTAGGTAGGGAAGATGGTGCTATTGCAATGTGTGGTGAAATTAGAAGGTTCCTGGCTATCAGATAAAATAGTGTCTGGGGTCTTAGAGGTTTGTTCCCAAACAATCAGTTTTCTGTGTGAGATGTCAACACCAACATCAGTGACCAAAGGCTTGCAAATCATAATGATCCATATTTGAAGGAGGGAATTGTATCAAAGACTAAATTATGAGAATTTGGTTCGCAGCAGACTGTGGATGACAGTAGGAGCCCAAGATACATTAGTGAGATCTACAAGGAAATGGGCTTCCAGTGATTTCCCTTTCTTCCATACTAGAGGGCTGGGAAGAAACTGGTTATCAAACAGTGCATTGGTTTAATGACTATAGAAGATCATAATGATAAACTCAAACCACTGAAATCTTGCCAGTTGATCTCCCCTCTGATATATGCTAAGGCTGATCTGGTTGTCAATATTTTCTGCATTTTTTGTTTTTAAATATTGGAGTTTACCTGAGGTGTGCTGTGTCATTGGGTGTCACCTTATTGAATTTTTGTTTTACGTTTTCTATTTTTCAGTCTTTGAAACCCAGAATTGATAAAATTATATGAACATAAGGTTTCTAGGGGTGGGGATTTCACTGGAAGGGTTATGTGGAAAGAGAGTTGGTGTCAAGGAGTTTGAGAAGGAAAAGAATGCTTTGACACTGACTGTGACAGCAGTTGTAAAATACTGATTGATATGATGGAACTATGGAATGATACGATATCTGTATTAACTCCCAATGAAATTTTTGGGGGGGGGAAACTTAAGTTACAGCAGTGTGAAATTCAGATTGCTAGCAGGCTTCTCATTTAAGATCAGGTAAACTGGAGTTCTTGCACACAGAGCATAGGTATGTGGAAAATGGGAGGTGTTGGTGTCCCTCTGGCTTCTGATTCTGCATCTTCCAGTGTCCAGCTATGGCCTAAAAGTAAAAGGAGAAATATCTAATGCATCTTTCATTATAAATGGTTTGTCTGTGCCTTCTTATTCATCGCAGTCTCCATACAATTTCCATCAAAATGTAATATTGTTTAGATACTGGGAGCAAGAAATCATACACAAGTACTGCATTCAGGTTGATTCCCTAAACAGAAGTATGTTCCACCAAATTGGAATTAGACAATAATAGTTTTAACTGCATAATGTAATTTGATGTAATTTTTAATACAATTATCTTTTTATCACTCAGCCAAAGTATAATTTAGGTTAAATTGCCCCCTAGAGGTAGGAAAAAAGAGAGCAAAAAGCTATCTGGAAATAGTAAGGAAAAGTTCAGATGAAATGTTAGCAAATGGGAAATGCAGAAAATGATAATAGATTTCTTCCAATGTACAGATTTCTGCTTTTCTCAATGAAGAACAGAAATAAAATTTTCTAATAATTATTATATTGAACCATTTATATAAATTATCAAGATAGCAGTCAACTACAAATGTAATTATAGTACATAAATAAGACTACAGTATTTTAAAAGAATAGTTTATTTTCTTAGATGTAAATATAAATTTCTGAATGTACTCAGATTTTACAATGTATTGATTGATCTCATTTTTTATATATCGTTGTTACAATTTTTTAAAGTTCTGCTTCTTTGTGGCTAGCAAATCTCTGTGTGCCAGGTCACTATACTCACTGACTCAATTTAAGAATGATTTTCATAAACAAGCGGCCATCTAACTCAAAAGCAGCAAAGCCCATATGAAGGAAGCACATCAGCCTGTGTGACCATGAGGTGTCGAAGGGATCCGGTATCAGGCATCAAAGAACTAGAAATTATATCATCATAAATGAGGGGGACTACAGATTGAGGACCCAAAACCCATCAATAGGTGAAGCAACATCCCCTTACAGAGGGGTTGCAGGAAGGAGATGAGCCAGTCAAGGTACAGTGTAGTAACAATGATATATGCAACTTTCCTCTGGTTCTCAAATGCTTCCTCCCACCCCATTTCTGCCTGGCAAATCCAGTTAGACCAGGGGATGTATACTGGAACCAGAGATATTGGAAATTTAGGATATATGATCCCTTCAGGACCATTGGTGGGAGTGGTAACACCGGGAAGGTGAAGGGAGGGTGGAAAGGGGGAACCCATTTTAGGGATCTACATATAACCTCCTTTCTGGGGTATGAACAACAGGGAAGTGACTGAAGGGACACATCGTACAATGAACAATATGAAAAAGTAATAATAATTTATAAATTATTAAGGGTTCTTGGGGGAGGGGAAATATGGGGAGCTGCTACTAGGAGCCTAAGTGAAGGGAGGATGTTTTGAGAGTGATGATAGCCACAAGTGTGCAAATGTGGTCTGCATACAATAGACATATGTGTTGATCATGATGGGAGTTGTATGAGCCCCCAATAAGATGATTTATTAAACAAATGAATTTCAATCAAGGAAAATAAAAGATGGGTAGGTTTGTTATGCCAACATGGCCACAGGAGATTGGTGGGTCTGTTGTGATGGCACGGCCAATGAACATGCGGGATGAATTGAAGGGCAGAGATAGGAAGGGCTCTGCGAGTCCCGCCCTCTCTCTTGCTGGATCTTCGGACCAGAAAGCTGCCTTGTTCGTCCTGTGCCTCGACCTCCAAGCAACACGACCCATGGGACACCTAATCATGGACTGTATTGCTGTGAGTTGAGGATTCTTCAAGCCCTACTTCGCCACGCTCCTGGGATATACATCTCTTGAGCTTGGGGCTGTTGGACTTTGTCATCTGGCTGACTGTTGGCGACTTGCTCTGCCGTTTGCTGCCTGTAACCAGATAGCCTGGATTGCTCTACAGAGGACTGACTACTCAGTGGCCCTCAAGATTTGAAGAACTGCCAGTCTTCTAGTTGCCTCATGCAAGTGAGTGGCACCGAGCAATGTGTATTACTTTATAGTCAACTTTTTCTTTCTTATCTTATATACCTTTCTCAATATATAAATATATAAAAAAAAAACTACTAGTGTCCTGAATTTTATTTCTCTAAGAGAACCCTGCCTGACACAGATGCAGAAAAGGTGTGATGAGTTTCTTTAAATATCATAAATGATATGACTGGAATTTTCCACTGGCATTTATGAATTCACTGTTACCCTAACACCCCAGTGAGAGTACCAAAGGAAATGAAAGGACTGTTTAATGATTGCTGAAGTCAGTGGGGCTATGATGCTGTTCGCTAAAATTTAGAAAGGTAGTAGCCTGCAGAGAAACATATATTTGGTGTAATTGCGATTGCTAGGTTTTTTGCAATTGCAATTATTGATATTCTCAATCACCACTGTTTGGGTTTTGAGGAAAATATAATGTCGGGTATAGGAGAGATTTTCTAGAACTCTGTGAAATTTTAAAATAACTCAAAAAAATAGCATCAAACTGCCTTAGAAATCAGGGGAAAATACCAGTTCAGCTAGTGAACTGGAAGAAGGAAAAAAGTTGGCACTTGAAGACTTGAGTGGTAATTAATTTATATAGACTGCAAATAACTGAAAGTCCACTTCTTTCCCAGCATACTGACTTCTACATTCTAAAAGAGATCTCTAAAATTAACTATCTGAGGAAATGGCCTGGAGACCATGACTGCCCACCTTCAGATTCCGTAAAGAAAAGAAGAATCTAACTCCACACCAGCCCAAGACCACTTGCCACAAGGCAGACTTCAGACATGACTTGAACCTTCCTCCTTCTTTATCCTATTTTGACACCAGCCATCCTCCTCATGACCTTCTGCTTCCCTGCTGGATTTGTTAATTTATTGCAATGGCCACACCGAGCTCACAAACAACATTCACAGTTAGGGGATCTATCAGGGAAGTTAACAGGCTACATTGAGTCAAGATCAGAAAGCATTAAGAATTCATGCTTTTGTAGTCTTATGTCTGTAATGCCTCTCCAGTCAGTAATAGCAGGAAGATGTCCCTCTGGTTCTTAGCCTCAGAACCACTTGGCCTCTGTCTTACTCCGAGTGTTTTTTTTTATCACTTTATTGGGGGTTCATACTTCGCTTTTCACAATGCAGTTACATATACTGTGCCAAGCACCTTCACACGCCTGCTTACATTAATGTTCTCCAAATATCCACTTTTCCACTTGGGCCTTTGATAGCAGCTTCTCATCTTTCTCCTCTGTCCTTGTTCCCCTGTCTCTCCCCCCACCCCCACCCCCAGTTCTCATTACTTTATAAATTATTATTATTTTGTCATATCTTACACTGCTCAACATCTTCCCCTGCCCACTCCTCCCTATGTCCGTCCTCCAGATAGGAGGCCATCTAGAACACCACAGTTGGCTCCCTCTCTCCACCCACCTTCCCTCCCCCATCCAGTAACTCCACTCTCTGAGGGGTTCACCTGCCCTGGGTTCCCTATATTTCAATTCCCGTCTCTGCCAGTGTACCTCCTTCAGTCTAGCTGGATTTGTAAGGTAAAGTTGGAACCATGATAGTTGGGGGAAGGAAGCCTTCAGGAACTAGAGGAAGTTCCTCTTGCTATCTCGCTGCACATTGACTGGCCCATTTCCTCCTCGTGACTCCCTTGTAAGGGGGTGTCCAATTGCCCACAGTGGGTTTGGGGTCCCCCCCCTCACTCTTATTGATTTGATTTTTGTTCTTTGATGTTTGATATCTGCTCCCTTCAACTCCTCATGATCAGAGAGGTTGGTGTGCTTCTTCCATGTGGACTTTGCTGCTTCTGGGCTAAATGGCCACTTTTTAACCTTCAAACCTTTAAGATCCCAGCTAATTTATCATTAGGTGGCTGGGTGCCATCAGTTTCCTCCACTCTGTCTGCCTCTGCACCCTTTTGTCCTCAGCAATCAAGTCAGGGGGTGGGGATGGGCACATAATGATATGATTTTTGTTCTTTGATGCCTGATACCTGGTTCTTTCCACACCTCATGGTCGCACTGGATAGTGTGCTTCTTCTATGCTGGGCTTTGTTGATCCTTTTGGTCATTCTCAAGCCTTTAAGACCTCAGACAGCATATCTTTTGATAGCCAGGTACCATCAGCTATCTTCACTATTCTTGCTCACGCCCCCACCTGACCTCAGTGATCATCTCAGGAAGGTGTGTACACAGTGATATGGTTTTTTTTCCTGTTTGATGCCCGAGACCTGATTCTTTTGACACCTCGCGACCACACTGGCTGGTGATTTTCTTCTGTGTGGGCTTGGATACTTCTCAGCTAGTTGGCTGTTTATCTTTAGGCTTTGAGACCCCAGACTCTATATACTTTGATATCTGGCTGCCATCAGTTTTCTTCACCACATTTGTTTATGCATCTATTTGACTTCAGTGATCATATTAGGCCAGTGAGGATCATGGAATACCAGATCCATAAGACAAAGTGTTCTTGCATTGAGGTGGGGGCCCAAGGTCCACCTGCAGCCTTTGTACTATACCTATAACTATATGTACCTGAATTTATTCCCACCTTATCATGGATAATTATATTTACATACATGCATGCCTGTGTGTAGACCTCTACAAGTGCTCTTTGCCTTCTCATTCCTTCCTCTATTTCCTTCTGCCTTCCTCCTGCCCCACCATCATGCTCAGCCTTCATTTGAGTTTCAGAACTTCCTCTCTGTTACATTGCCCTTACTTTGGTCCTACCAGGCCTCCCACACCCTCCTCACCACCGATTCCAGGCCACTTGTTGTTCCCTCCATCCCTGAGTCTCATCCCCCTTCCTCAACCCCCTCCCCCATGTCCGCCAGGAACTATCGGTGCAGTCATTCTCCCATCTAGACTGTCCTCCCAGGAGTACTTCCTTATTGATTCAGTCCACTTTGTGGGCTCAGACTGCCTTGCTTCCCCACCATGTGACCCCTGAAATGTCCTCTGTCGCTGTCTATAGGGAGACAGTGTGACAAGTCCTGCTGCTGTTTGCCCAGTACCCCCACACACACACTTGTGGCTTAGGTCCCTAGAGGGTCATAGTTCTCTGAGCATCCTGGGCAGTGATAGGGCCAGCATGGGGACCGGACCAGCTCTCATTGAGTGTTTTAAAGCTCCTTTGTCATTGCTGCTACTAATAGTTTATTCAAACTCATAGCCACCATATGTAAACAGAAGGAAACATTGCCCAGGCATGCACTACCTACACAATTGTCATGCATGTCAAAGGACACCTCAATCTGCAAGGCAACCTCCTTGCCTGAAGGCAACCAATGTTACATATTCCCTGTGGTGAAAGGAAGCCCACTGTTGTATCTCATGGTCTTAGCACAGTTCTTCAACTCTGTCTAATGGCTCAGTACCACAGTCTCTGTGGACTGTGCCTTCACCACTTCAGACAGAAATATAAAGGTGCTCCAATGATGGTTTTTCTTTCTCATGGAATTCTATGTTCCTGCTCCCGTGATGACTCATTTTGGCAAAAAATTGCCAACCCTTGGGGTAGGTCTTCTACCCCTTGTTTGCAGTCTCCCACTTGGCTATAAAGACTATAAATAGAAGGTCCATACCAAGTAATTTAATTACACCAGACCATCTAAGGATCAATCTTATTTTAAACATAAAAATCCCTACACATTAAAGTTCCTATTTCATTGAATTTCTACACAACTACATCAACTATGTCAGACATCTCAATGCATGTGTAAAATCAGTTGTGTACCTGCACAGCCTTGCCTGTCAATGGTGTCTCATGATTGATATAAATCATTCAATGCAATGATTAAGAAACTGGAAAATGACAATAGATGTTTTAATGGAAATTGAAATCTTATTATTCAAAGTAGGTAGCTTCCAAATGTGATAAATGAGTAAATTTTATTTTATCATATTTTTAACTTCTAAATTTAACCCAGATTAGAATCTGATAAATGATAGAAGCCTCCATCCCCAGATATTTTACTTATGTCCTTATAAGTGGTCTTATTGTGAATTATTTCAGAAGTACCTGGAAAGGCCACACCAATTAAAGATCACCTTCCTGTCATGGCCTCTAAAACCTCATTTTCAAAAAGTTGTCACTCTGTGTTCACCAAAAGTGGCTTCATATGAATTCAGACTTCATGTGACAAAATCTTAGTGGCTTTCATAGGAACAAGGATGATTTTTTTTTAATCCTAGCTACATGTCAACTGGATTTTTTTCCAAATGGTCTTTTCCATATCTGCTCACTGCAGGACCCTGGTTTATGAAGCAGTGTCCTTTGGAGAACTACCAGGCAATGGAACAGAAGGGGAAATAATCTGTAGGCCCTCTAAGTGTCTTTTAACTGCTCTCTCCTGCAGCGATGCATATTATTTCTGCTCACATCTGTTCATCACCTAGAACCTATAAAATGTCAAGGGAGTTAGGAAAATCAATCCTCCCCAGGGGGAGGAAATGGAAATATTTGAGGAATGACCCAAAAGACTCCCACAGAGTTATTTCTCGTTTTTGCCATCACAAACTGCATTGCAAAGAAAAACCTTGTTATCTATCATTTTGTACAGCTATAAAAAAAAATTCCCCAATGGGATTTCTACACCACAGGTTGTATCCATTTGTACTTTTGATACAAATTGTCATATATTGCTTTACAGCAACTGCTACAGTCCACTTAAAGTTTAACTTGTAGAATTTCTAATAATGCCTGAAATTCTGGGAACACAAATTTAATAACTCACTCAGTCACTCTATCCAGGGTTTCTGAGTCTGTAGCTATTTACTGTAGCAGAGTGCATCATCACGCTCCTGTGAGCAGCTGGTAGGTTTGAACAGGATCTTATTGTTAGCAGTTCAACACTGAGACAACAGTGCTACAGGACTCCTTAAGCAGGATGTCCGACAAGGAAGAGATGAGCCAATTAGAACGCAGTACAGCACGGATGAAACATACAATATTTCTTTAATGTTTCCTTCCCCCCACTATCATGACCCCAATTCTACCTTACAAATCTGACTAGACCAGAGCAATTCTGGCTAGACATTGGTACGGATGAGATCTGGAAACACAGGGAATCCAGAACAGATAAACCCCTCAGAACCAATCATAAAAGTAGCATACCAAGAGGGTAAGGGAAGGGGGTGGGAGGGTGGAACTGATCACTTATCTACATATAAACTCCTCCCAGGGGCACAGACAACAGAAAGGTGGGTAAAGGGAGAGACATTAGTCAGTGCAAGACATGAAAAAAGATTGTATATATTATCAAGGGTTCATGAAGGAGGGAGGGTGGAGAAGAGGAGAATGAACTGATATCGGAGACTCAAGCAGAAAGAAAATGTTTTGAAAATGATGATGGCAACAAATGTACAAGTGTGCTTGACATGTACTACAGAGGACAGAGTTGAAGCTCTAGGCTGGGGAGAGTGACCGGGCTGTCCTGACCAGAAGGGACCAAATTAAGGGACAGAGAGAACCTCACCCTGGTCCACCACTCTTCAAGTACTGGCATCCCTGCGCTGAGCAGCCAATGCTCAGAGAGGATCATAGGGCTGGCCCCAACATGAGACACTATGTTCCCTCGCCAGCCCACAGCACTACAGGGGACAACAATGGAGACACAGTGAGGGAAGCGTGTCCAGTCTTACCAGCCCACAGTAGGGCAAGCCACAAAGGGAGTACAACAGAACAGAAAAGGAAACAAAGTCACAAATTTTCCAAGGAATCCCCAAAATAGACTTCATTCATAAAAATCAGCTGATAAACCTGGAGCTATATATAGGCTCCCCCCCCCATTATTTTTTTTATTTAAAAAATGTTCTATATGCCTTTCTATATAAGATAGGCAGGATCAACAATCCCAAGGAAAAAACTTGGGGAGCAATTATTCTAGGGATCGTGGGAGAATAGGAGACGGGAAAGGGAGCAGGGAGCCAACAAATTCAAGGACAAGAAAACAACAGGGGATCTAAAATTGATGGTGAAGTGAGTGTAGAATGCTGGGAGGGGGGTGATTAATATTGATGTAACCAAGAAGAATTACTGAGAGCCAAATGAAAGATGAACATGAATGTGGGGTAGGAGAAAAGTAAGCAGAAATAGAGGGGGAAACTAGGTGGTAAAAGATATAGAGAGAGGTATAAGTAGAAGCATGTGCATGTGTCAATATAGTAATACATAAGGATAAAGTTATTAGTCTCTGTATTAAGATAGTAGGTGGATTTTGAGTCTTTACTTAAGTCTTCCTTAAAACAGCAACACATCGGTCTAATAACCTGGCACTGTGTGATACTCACCTTCCCAACAAGATCACTGAAGACAAAATGGTTGCATAAACAAATGTGATGAAGAAAGGTGCCCAGCTATTAAAAGATATAGATAGCTACTGGGGTCTTAAAGTTTTGAAGGTAATCAGGCAGCCATCTCGTAGGGAAGAACAAAGCCCACATAGAAGAAACACACCAGCATGTGAGACCCCGAGGTGTCGACAGGATCAGTTATCAGAAGATCAAAAACAAATAATTACAATGATGTGAAGGAGAGGGGTTGAAGTAAGAACCCAAAACCTGTCCACAGACCATTGGGCATCAGCTCACAGAAGAGTCACACAGAAGGGATGGTTCAGCCAGGGTGCAGTTTAGCACCAACGAAACACACAAAGTTCCTCTGGTTCTTTAATGCTTCTTCCCGTCCCCAGGCCCCACACCCACACCCACTGTCATGACCCTAGTTCTACCTCACAAATCCTGCTA